>JAGDQP010015739.1:0-23633 GCA_022664845.1 Lepisma saccharinum
ATGGTCAGCGTGGGAGCAGTAGACCAACTCCTCCCTTCGGGGAGAGGCCTCATCCACTAGTGGATTGAATATGGCTGTGATTTATTTATATATATATATATATATATATATATATATACACAGAGTGTTTATGAACTACACCGACAAACGTCTGGAGGTGATTCCTCACATCAAAACAAGACGATACTTCCTCTGACTAATTTTCGAAATGTCCATAGTTTTGGAGCTACATGCTTACTTTTATTTACAAAGTGAATGGACGTCTACACAATAGATTTACTTATTTACATTAGTAACATGTTTACAACCAGAATCGAGTAACCATTATTTAAGTCCTCCCGAATGATGTATAAAACTACATTGATCACGTTCTGGGCAAAATTGGACTTAAAGAACTTTCTTTTAGCTCCCAGGTACAGAATTAATGATGACAAAATATCACATAACCTAAAAAAAATGTTCTATACCATTTTCGTCTACTAGCAAGCAAGCTTGCTTAATTTAAATCATGGTTAACTGTAGAGAAGGATTAGGCAGGTTGTACTCAGAGTCAAATTATACAATAGATGTGACTAAACAAAATACCTGTTAAAATGGCCAGTCGCTGAGTTCCAGCCCACGGCTTTCTAACTTTTGTACACAACGTTTCCAACCTTTGAACCAAACTTTGTTCATTGAAAGAATATTGAGGAACAACCCTAAATAACTTTTTGAAGGTGCTGCTGTGCAATACGAAAGACGTAAAAGAGTCAAATGCACGTAGAGTTAATGAACCCGTGACCAGGCGCACACAGAAAGCAAGTGCGCTAACCTCTCGGTCACTTTGAGGTTCCTATCAATCTGAGTAGATACAACCCTAGATTGATGCCTCCTTTACTGTGTTACTTATACAAGGAGCCAAAGAGTCATCGAAGTACTGTCTACTGGAGGGAGTCCCTTATCGTACCCCTACTGAAATATATAGAACAGGTATCTAGAGCTAAGGCAAAGTGATTGGAACAGAGACGTTTCTTCCATCTAGGAATTCAGAAGCATCCAACAGGCAAAGAAAATATAAATTTAATAATTTTATTTTTCATGAACAGCGCACGAAGTGGGTTAAAAAAGGTAGGGAACGATTGAAGAAGTGGGCTAGAAAGGGTAAGGGTACGCCTGCTCCTAGTGGCGGCGATTGAAAGTAAAGGCAAGGGCACGACGCCCCCCCCCCCCCCCTTCCACTTCGAGCACTGCTCATGAAATAAATTTTAATTTTGGATTGGACTTTCTGTACTGAAATACGTTAATGAATTCGGTGAACAGGGGTGGAGAGAAGATAAAGAGTTGTGGGGGAGAGGGCGCTTTTGTGGCGAGAAGATTCGTAGGTTTATCTGTACACATCCACTCTGCCTCCGATACTACCAGAGCGTACTTCAGCCACGTTAATAGAAGGTTGGTTCTAAGAAGCAACGTCGTAATTGTCTAATTAGAATGAAAGGCAGATCAACTACCCTGCAGGGCGCGGGGTAGTAATGATATCGTGGACCCTACACTTTATAAAAAGTCACGAATCGTTGGATTTGAATTCCGTCTAGGAGCCCTTTTCAAAAGTTGTAGAATTAAACCTCACTCTAAAATTTGCAAATCTTACTTATATTTTCTTCTTTTTGTTTTCCTAAGCATGGAACAGCATCCAAACTATAGGTAGTTTATGTTCCTCTTCATTAATTACTTAAAATGCTTTCATTTTAGTTCTATTTTCTTTTGAAAAACCATAATTACAGTTAATATGATAAAATATTCCACACTACAGTGTTGCCCTCTCCTAAACTTTCAGTCAACGATATACAATGTAACATTCATGCATACGATGTAAAGAGAACAAAACTAACTAACTCTATGGCTTATGGAACTCGCAAGTTCATCGCCACAGTAACAAACGTTCGCCATTGGATTCTATCCTGGGCAGTATCAAGCCAGTTTTCATCACGAACACCTACTTCTCGAAGATCTCTTCTAATATTGTCCTCCCAACGACGTCTCGGTCTTCCCAATGGCCTCTTTCCATCGGGCCTTCCAACCAGGATAGAATATAATCTTCGTTTTTCCCCCATCCGAGCTACATGCCCTGCCCACCTTAGTCGTCGCGATTTCATTATTTTTACAACATCTGGTGAATCGTACAGTCCGTGGAGTTCATTATGCAGTCTCCTCCACTCTCCAGTCATCTCGTCCCGTTTCGGCCCATATATCTTTCTCAAAACCTTATTTTCAAATACACGTAATTTATGTTCATCTGCTAGGGTCGTACTCCAACTTTCGCAACCGTAAAGTATTACCGGCAGAATAACCGTTCTGTATATTTTTAATTTCAATTTCCTTGATATTAATCGCGATGTTAGAAGTTTTTGGACTGAATAGAAACATGCGTTCCCTGATCCTAAGCGACTTTTTATTTCTTCCGTGACCTCATTTTTGCTTGTTACGTATGCTCCCAAGTATTTAAATTTGTTTACTTTCTCTATGACCTCATCCCTAATTTTTATGTTTTTAATTCCTTCATTCCCTGTGCTTCGGCTTGTTATCATGTATTTTGTTTTATCTATGGTTACCTGTAGACCTGTCTCATCGCACGCTTCTAGTAAGACATCGGTGTTGTTTTGTAGTGCATCTATATCGTCCCCTATTAAATCTACATCATCCGCGTATACAAACAGTTGATTTAAACCAAACCAAAGAGAACAAAAACCGAAAAGATTTTTTACTGCCTTATAACGAACGCTTTGTGTCGGAACTACCACCACAGTACAAATACATATATATATATATGTTAAATACATCATAAAATCGACTAAATCATATTGAAAAATACAAGTACAACAAACACATATCAACATGCATAATTCTTCATAAAAACAATGTGATCAACACTACATAATAATAACTACATTACATAGTTTCACAATTTCATAACTATATACTTTTGTGAATGGGCGCTGATGCCTGTCACAATTCCATTATATCCTATTGCACGGTAACCACCTATAAAATATCTTTAAAGGTTTTTGTTAGGTTTTGTATTGATGTATAAAGTACGGTTTGGATCAGAATGTATTATACCTGAAAGGTTGCGTGTGTGCTATGTATAACTATTGGTGCTAAAAATACTTAAATGTACAAAATTTCTCCTTTATAACGGAAAATAAAACAAACACAACGACGGTAGGTAAAACCACCACTGAGAAATTTAACTAAGTCACTACCCTTACCTTAAATATTTCTTCTGCTTTGATTGGATTTTTATGGAGCATGACAATCACTCGTGAGTTATTAAACCAATTTCTAAGATCCTTTGCCAGTATTTTTTCATGCATATTTTCCTACAAAAAAAGCAAAGATCCATTAAATGAGTTGAAACACAAATTTATGCTACAAGCGTCCATCCAAGCAAATGTAAAAATTAACAAGATTATTACAGTAGAAACAAAACAAATTGATACATGCATTGTACAATAACACCACTCACTACATTTGTTATTCCTTAAGTTTTAAATTTGTGTATATTTCTCTTTCGATAGTTCTTAAACATCATAATCTGGAGCTCAAATCCGGTACAGACAGGGATTATTCCCAAATGAATGTACCTAAATGGTGTCTCAAACCTCTTAATTAAAAGTTTAAAAAAATAAGAACAAAACAATATAGTATTTTACATAATTATCATTTTCTTCCTGTTGTATAGAGATAGCGTGCACTTAGCTTAAAATCTATGTCATTTTCTTCAGAAGAAAAAAGAGGCCTGGATAACGTCATCTGTCCCCTACGTGGACTGTCTCCTCTTATTTTTTTTTTTTTACTAATATCTTGTTTTCTGAACAATACTTAAGTGCTTTTTCTAAAAATTTATTTATTTATTAAAATGTTCAGTTCATTGCAAAAACAATCTGAAAAGTACAAAGAAAAAAAAAATTAAATTAAGGTCGTAAATTGATTGAAAACTCACTGTCTCCCAAGAAGCTGTGTCCCCCTCCGTGGACATACAAGAAACTTCTAATAAATTTACCCACCAGAGTGCGATACTGGTGTTTAAACTCGGTAGAATAAAGGGCGAGGACGCCATGCTTTTGCTGCCTAAACAAGCTTGACTTTTGTATGCATATTTTACGTTTTGAAGCTTTAAAGAATTTAGAATTTGTTTCAAGTCGAAATCAACCAGTTCACTTTGTAGACAGTTTTTAGAAGATGAATTATCTTTGGAATAAGGGGTCGTTAAAGAAATTAGGAGTACCTAGCCTCTTTAGTTAAAGTCTCAAAATTAAAAGCAAGCCATCTTGTCCAATACGTGGACAACGCCATTTCACACAGGGGGCATTGCTGTCCATATAGGAGACAGTTTACGTAGTCTGAGTAAATGACGCTGAAAGCACAATTCTATGAAGTCCAGTACGCTTAGAATATAGACATTCATTACAGAAAGATGGTTCAATTAACAATACGCCACTTTGCCTCCTACGTGGACAACGATATGAACCTTTAAACAATTTTGTATATACCTCGTAAATCATACACCCATACAAATCACATTAGAAAATCCATGTGTACATTCTGCAAATACGCAAGACCACTATGTGTGTATGACCTCCTTTTTTAAAAATGCTTGCATCAGCTGGCTTCTGTGGACCTGTTTTTTTTAATGCTTTTGAAATGAAAAAAGAAAAAAAAATGTTTTTGATCTCGACAAGTAGTGTCAATATAATAAGTACTTCTACAGCAATACTCAAAATGTTTTTAAGAAATTTTTGGTTAAGTTTAATTTTCTCAATATTGCCCGCCCGTTTAGGGACACTAATTTGGCAGTCGATGAGGTGAAATTACGTAGGAAGGCAAACTCAGATAAGATGTTAAAAACTGTAAAAGTATCAGAACCAACACAATTTTCTGACAGTAATCTATGATTAGTGGCTTCTTATTAAGGTAACTATACAAGGAAGTACCGGAAAATGTACATTTACAAAGCCCACTTAAAGGGAGTGTTGAAATTCTTCTTGTCGCTACGTTAGCACAACTGCCCTCTATGCTCACGCGGAGTTTGAGCGCCATCTGTCATTTAGTTTGTTTACAGTGCTCCATTTGTCAGCTCATCTCAAGTATATGTGTGCGCGATGTTTACAATGGATAAAAATATCGAACAAAGAATCTGTCTTAAATTTTGCATTGCAAATGGAATTTGGTGTGCCGAAGCGCTGAAAATGTTACATAAGGCTTACGGTGAATCGACTTTATCAAATACACGTGCGTATGAGTGGTACCGTGCAATCAAAAGCGGTCGAGATGTGGTGGAAGATTTGCCTCGCTCAGGTCGACCATCAACGTCTTCAACTGAACTTAACATCGCTAAAGTAAAGGAAATAGTGACTGAAAATCGTCGTTTAAGTCTGAGAGAGAGAGCCGCTGAAATTTCTGTGTCTCACGAATCAATTCGTACCATTTTAAACGATTGTTTGGGCATGAAACGCGTTGCCGCTCGACTAGTGCCGAAAGACCTGCATTTTCTGCAGAAACTAAATCGTGTAAGGGTCGCTGAAGACATGCTAGAAGGAGTCAATTCCGACCCCACATTCATAAAACGCATTGTAACTGGTGATGAGACATGGGTTTACGAGTTTGACATGCAAACCAGTCAACAAGCTTCGGAATGGCGCCTTCCAACTGAGCCGAAACCGAAAAAAGCCCGTCAAAGTCGATCAAAAGTGAAGGTGATGTTGACAGTTTTTTTCGATTATCGCGGTGTTGTGCACTCGGAATTCTTGCCAGAAGGTGAGATAGTAAATAAAGAATATTATCTGAGCGTTATGCGGCGTTTGAAAGAGCAAATTTGTCGAAAAAGACCCGATTTGTGGAAAGAAAACTCATGGATTTTGCACCACGATAACGCACCATCTCACAAGGCTATCATTGTGAACGAATTTCTAGCCAAAAACTTAACAAATCTTATCGAACAACCACCGTATTCCCCTGATCTGGCTCCGGTCGACTTTTTCTCTTTCCAAAACTCAAATTACCACTTCGAGGTACCCGTTTTCAGTCGATAGAAGACATCAAAGAGAATTCGCGGCGAGTACTGAAGTCGATTCCGGAAAATGCGTTTCAAAAATGTTTTGATGATTGGATTATTCGTTGGCATAAGTGTATTATTTCGGAAGAGGCCTACTTTGAAGGCGATACAATAAATTTGGATGAATAATGCATATTTTGTGTTTTATTCACCAATTTCCGGTACTTTCTTGACAGAATGTATATCCAACGTAGCCAGTTCCTCGCAGCTAGTAAGTTTTTCCCAGGTCTATATTATTAACGTTTTCTGATCAATAAAATGATTAAGAAAATACTGCCATTCCTTATTTAAAATTCTCTTGTCCTGATTAAGTTTAGGTTTTCTAGTAAAGTACAGGGTCATCGAAAAAGATTGCCATTATTATTATGAAAAAAAAAAAGGTCCTTAAAGGATATACATATGTGGCTCTTCAGACGTCATTTGCAGCTCTTCAGATGTCTAGACGATATTCTATCTCCTGCCACGTCTTCTGAATCGTGTCTAGAGTTGCAGTTGCAATAAATGCAGCGATCTTCTCTTTAACGTGCTGGATGTCCCTTATTTTCTCAGCATACACAATGTTTTTAATGTTCCCCTCAAAAGAAATCCAGTGGTGACAGGTATGGGCTCGACATGGCCAGGGTAATGGTCCACCCCTTCCAACCAAGCATTCGGAAACCGCTCATTTTAAACATCACATACAAAGGGGCTCTGGAAGCTAGTCACCTCGAAGCCCAGACCAGTTTGAAGGACAAAATTTGCTACTACACCACCTTCACCTATAACAAATACAACATTACGTGACAAGTTTGAGAAGGAAGTAACTGAGGGTGATATAAAGAAAGGAACAGAACGACAACGGACAAAGAAAGTGTGGAAGCGTTGTCACAAGATTTTCCGAAGAAGTCCTTATGGCAAGCTTTGCGTGAGACAACTGTAAGTGAAACAAGTGCCCATAGCTTTTTGGTGCGACCAAATTGGAGGCCTTACTACATTCCCAGCTTGCTTCACGTTATTAATGTGGACGACCCAGATAGGCGACCTGTAATTTTGGGAGCGGTTTGTGAATATGTGCAACAGCAATGAACATTGATTTGATTTTATGGTCTAATAAGGCAGCTTTCAAACACAATGGAATTATCAGTCGCGTCATTAAAAACCAGGACATTGCATGTATAAAATAAATGCAAATGCTACAATCCAAACATCTGATTATAAAAACAAAACAAACAACAAGCGAATAGCCTCTGCGACACACAATAAATATCACAACAAATTCTTGTCATTGTGTTAAGGTCATAGAGAAAGTAAACAAATTTGAATACTTGGGAGCATACATAACAAGCAAAAATGAGGTAACGGAAGAAATAAAAAGTCGCTTAGTATCGGGGAACGCATGTTTCTATTCAGTCCAAAAACTTCTAACATCGCGATTAATATCAAGGAAATTGAAATTGAAAATATACAGAACAGTTATTCTGCCGGTAACGCTTTACGGTTGCGAAAGTTGGAGTACGACCCTAGCAGATGAACATAAATTACGTGTGTTTGAAAATAAGGTTTTGAGAAAGATATACGGGCCGAAACGGGACGAGATGACTGGAGAATGGAGGAGACTGCATAATGAAGAACTTCACGGACTGTACGATTCACCAGATGTTGTAAAAATAATGAAATCGCGACGACTAAGGTGAGCAGGCCATGTAGCTCGGATGGGGGAAAAAGGAAGAATATATTCTACCTTGGTTGGAAGGCCAGGTGAATTGAAGGAGACCACTGGGAAGACCAAGACGTCGTTGGGAGGACAATATTAGAAGAGATCTTCGAGAAGTAGGTGTTCGTGATGAACACTGGCTTGATATTGCCCAGGATAGAGTTCCATAAGCCATAGAGTTAGTTAGTTTTAATAGATAAATTAGTTCAATTAGATCTATTAAAAGCATGTATGGCATTCACAAAACCTCAATGAAACGATACAATAAAAGTATCAATCAATGATACCTAAGAACAAAAAAAAAAGATTTGTTACTGCCATTCAGCCCAGTAGTACTGGGAAAGGGTCTAGAAAATGTTTATAGAGATTTTGTCAATATGGCCTCAAGACATTGCCGTGGGTACACTTACCTTTACTATGTACAAAATCGTGCAGCGGTGAATTCTCTGGCCTCCAATAGGCCAATAGAATAGCGCAATACGCAAGAGGGGAACATAAAAGGTCTGTACGTGAAACAAGAGATGAAGTAAACTCTCTGGCGTCACTGTCCAATGTTTTACAGTTGATATCTTATGGGAAAATATGCTCTAGACACCCAATTTTGTAATCATATCAATTAAATATCTACACAGAAAATTGTATTTAAAAATTGAAGATCACGGCGCGATATAGGGTCAGTTGGATTCTAAATAACTAAAGCAGCCGTCGCAATATCACGTCGCTCGGACTGAACGGGTTAAGCTTCATTTACGCAGGGTAACACACCGAAAAATGATACTGTTTTGAAAGGTACAAGACATCTGAAAATGAATTTCCTTCACAATTTAAAGCCCTTTTCATGCTCCTGTACTCATATTTACATTTATGTACTAAATTAAAAAGAATCGCGTTTAAAACTGACCTTGGCTTAACTCAGAATCAATGGATTGTTAGTTTTGCCCAAACGTTGACCAGTAGTAAATTCCCAAACACTTTACTAGAGATTCACTGGTAACCATGCAGTCATCTGGGGATCAATGATTGGTGCAGTCATGGACTTGTATGCCAAAATTTTGACCCCTTCGGGTACAATTTATGTGAACGCAAGTAACACATCCTGCCCCCCTTAAGCAACATAAACGATATAATTTGGTCTGACTTACATAAAAGAAGGATGTTTATTTCTTTTATCACCGCGCGAAAGGGCGGGCATAATAAGCAGCACAGGTAACTTATAAAGACAGAAGGCTTACCACTACGTCTACTTTCTTCTGTGTCTCTGTTGGCTTCAAACACAGTTCATGTAAAGGTTTATCTTCTTCAGGAACAGGATAGATTGGTTTACTTATTTCAATCAGCTTCAACTTCACATAATTTGGTTGTTCTGGCTTCTGGATATTAACCTTCCTCAATCTGTGCCTCACCGACTGAGTTGAAGGTATCCATGGAGAAGACAGCACTGGAAAAAAGATCAAGCGAACTAAATAAAACGAAATCGGATTAGAAACTAAAGGGTCGTTCAGGACTGACCAGACTTTTGGTATAAAAATTCAAGTGAAGGGTGTGGCGAGAAAAAAAAAACAAGGTAAAAGGTAAAGTTACCCCCTGTGCGGTACGCACCCGCAGTAAGCGGCGCATGGGGAATGTGGAGGTAGCGCTTATTCTCGACTTAAGTCCCACGCTCGACCGCCTTTACCTTCCCAAGGTGCCCAGGAGTACCAAGGACACTCTAGTACTCAATTTGATAGGAGGCTGAGTGCACTTCAGGGCGCCAGATACGGGAACACGGTGAGAAAAGCCTCCAGATGTCCTGGCCGGGATTTGATCCGCCCGATCCGAAGTCAAACGCGCTACTGCTTGACCCACGGCGACTCATGAAAGAAAACAAGGAATGTCACTAAACAGTTTTATGGAGAAAATGATGTTTTAATTCCTTAATCGCTTAAACGGCTCACCAAATATGTAATATTGTCTCCTGATGTCATTTATGAGTTTTAAGCCGACCTGCTAGTCGAGTGCTTAGAGTGCAAAGCCTCGAAGGTCCTGGGTTAGAATCCCGGCTGTAGCATGGATTTGAGAGATTTAACAGCTAATTGACTCGAGACGGGCCGAAGTCATTAGTTACTAAAATGATCCAAAAATACAAATTTTATTTATCAGCTGTAACCCTTCGTTCTTTGACAGTTTTGTAGTTCCAATTTCCCCGAATAGAATGAGAATGCTGTCTAATAATTTTGTTGTGACTTGAAATTCCATGAGTTTTCCAGGTTTTCCATGGTAACTTTTTCCAAATTCCCTGAGTTCTTAGTATAGTGGAACATGTAAATAACACGCAATAATCCCACCACCACACAGTATAAGCATTTTGTACATTATTGGTATTTCACAAGTGAAGAAAAAAGATAATTTCGTTAAAATAGAGGATTTTAACAAACTGAAATAATCCGGTCAGCAGTGGGAATCGAACACACGACCTTTGCCTTGTCGTGGAAGTGCTCTGACCAACTGTGGACTGGTCCACCTCATAAATTTTCCTGAGTTTCCCTCAGAAATTAAAAATTTAACTGAGTATTCTTTGAGTTTTCCAGATTTATAAAATTCCCTCACTATTCCAGGTTCTCCAGAGTAGTAGACACCCTGATGAGTTATACAGCACAAAATCGCTAGAAATTGACTTTCTCTGTTTTCTCCCGATACCCTTAAAGTAATAATTATATAAGAATACTGAATGAAACTACCATATTTCCTTATGAGTTTTTAGTAGTAGTCACCGAGCGACCGTTGGCTTAGCATTCGAGAGGTCACGGTTACTGCTGTTACCGCCCATACAATTCACTTTATCTTATCGACAGGTCATGGGTTCAATCCCATCGGACGACCATCCCGATTGAGGTTTTTCCACAGTCACACTATGCAACTGCCGGGATGGTACTTTCAACCCTGGACGACGCATTGTTTTCCTTCCCCTACCACGACCTGAGCCTTAGATGCCCGAAGGCCATAAATAAAAATTCAAATTCCAGTAGACATACTATGTTCCGTTCACACATGACCACGAACTTCTTTTTCTAAACTTATATCTATGGGCTAGACAAGCAGCTGTGGACTACGCATGTCAACGAATTCGTGAGCATGAAAAAGGAAGCAGATGCCACGACTTTTGTCTGGAGTACCATACAAGCATTTGTCTGGTGAAACAGAAAAATCTTGGGAAACCTCAGTTACTATTGTCGGCAGTAGGACTCAAACCCTTGCTTCTCCAGTTCCGTTTCTGAACTCGGGGTGGCAGCGCGCTCACTTTCTGTGCGCGTGGTCATGGGTTAAATGCTCGCCGGGGTCTCTTTAACAGAGTGATTCGGAGCCCACTTTCTCAAAAACTGTAGGTCACGTCCTTAAAAGCTAGCCAACTCGTTTAGGATGTTAATAACACTTCAATCAATCCAGCCCCGTTCCGGAGTTCGCCACAGTCAACATCAAACCACGTGGGCTGCGTATCCATAGTAGTTGAAACGAACAAAGTGACAGACTCCCCTAAATCGTCAAGCACTTGCATTTTTTTTTTTTAATACTGTTAAAATTCAAGAGAAACCCTGTAAAACTCTACTTACACCTCCCTAACTTACGATTTACACATTCAAATTTAAAATCCTGAAGCAACTCGGGGCGTGTCATCAAATTTCTTGTGAAAAAAAAAAAAAAAAAGAGAAACTGCTGTCATTTTGACAACATTGGAAGCACGTTACAGAAAACAAATGATGTATTTGGTAAGAGTGTAGACATGATGTTAGTAGATTGATGAAAACCAACGCACAGAATCTCTATCACACGAAAAACGTGAAGTCGTTTACTAGGAAGACACTGAAATCTGTCATTCTGGAATCTAAAAATCTGGAGTCTTCCACAGAGCAAACTTACTTTAAGACAGACTTTCGATACTGGTGTATAGGAAATCGCAAGTTGCCAATTACAATGAAATGAAAATATTTTCGGACCAAGGTCCACGTTGGGGTTGCAATGGAATATGAATGATGTATAATAATAATAATGCGATGTTCTCTTGACTACTACTTCAGGTTCTGAATATGTCCCATGTATTATATTCCTTGTCATTCTAATAAATAGGTAGGAATATTAATATTGGCCTTTGAATATTGATTAAAGATGTATATGCGATTAAACCCTTAATTGAACTAACAGAGGCATATAACGTTTAACATCTACTTCATCTGGTCACTCGAACCCGGAAGCAACTAAATAGTCCAAGGTACTTTTCGCTCTTATTTCACACTTCCATGACTTGAGACTTTATATGTTGCGTTTCAAACTTCCACACAGGTTAGAAATATTACATACATCCTGTAAATTTACATTTTTTGGCTGACCTAAAAAGCACCTAACTCAAATGCAGAATATCTGGGTGGGAATCATGAAAATCATGGACATCATTATGTCCTCATACTTACAAAGAATACGTCCATGCTCCAACCGAGGAAGCTGATGTTAACGACAAAGATATATTTTATAATGAGCTATCTTATTTGTCTGATTGCCGTAAGCGTTATGTTTGTATGAAACAGCTTTCATGGAACCAAATATTTATTTTACAATAGGAAAACCAGATTTACGGGTAATTTAATGTAGGTCAACAAAAAATGTAATATTTGCAACGTGTGTCTAAACGTTGAAACGCTAGCAAAAACAAAGCTTTCCGGTCATGGAAATATGATACAAGAGTCGAAAGGGAAAAGTATTTCTAACTATTTAGATCCTTCCGCGTAGGAGACCGGTGTTAAAAGTGATGCGCATCGCGCATGAGAGAGAGAGAGAGAGAGAGAAGATACCTATATGCCTCGCAAAATAAGAAAGGTATTGACACCTCGCGTCAGACGGGAACGGTGTTGTTAAGTTGTAACGAAGACGCCAGAGTGACACCACGTGTGATAATGCTACCGCGTTTCATGGAAAATGTATACCCCTTAATTGGTCACTGTGACCCGTTGTCAGGATAGCTTCTTGCAGCCAACACCGTCAAACCCTTTCTCATTTTGGGAGTTATATAACCCGTCTTCGCAATCTGGACGTGTCCGTGAATTTTGTACATACGCGGTATTCATAACACGAAGTGACACCATTAATATTCCTCAACATTTTGTTTTGTCTATGTATTTGGTACAATGGATGAACAAATGAGGAAAATTTCAAGTGTAAACAACAACTGACATTTATATATATTTTTTTAAAAATAGTTATTTTTGTATGAAACAATGACTGATACAGTGCAGAATAAGTCAAAGCTCACATTTGTTTCATTTGACAAGACAATAGACAAATATATTGCTGAAGGTGTAGTTACACCAGTACTTGACCAACTGTAGCCAAATTTGAACTATGATTGTTCCAGAGTAGATCATTCATTCAATTTAGTGTAGATTGTTCCATGGCCAACAAAGGAATAAAATATTCTTTGTCGCGTCTCTTCGGAACCACTTTTCTTGATCTAAAGGACAAACCGATTCAGTCACAAATCATTTCCGACCCATTGTATAGCTGCTGAAGAATGGAAAACGTTATTACCAAACTTTAAATGACAAGAATGGACTTCTCCCTTTCTCCTTCTCCTTTACAGACCTTTCCTTCTTATTTTGAAACAGCACAGTTAGGTTTTTACTTGCGGTAGAGAGAAGCGCTTGAAGTACGGCAACGTCGGGAACATGACTTGAGGTCGTCTTCTGATAAGAAAAGGTGGTTTTACTGTGACACAGAGAATATTTGGAGTTACTTTAGCTTACGTCGGGTGTGACTTTTCCGTACGAAATAAGACACAGGTTAATGAATCTGAATCATGGTAATGTTATGTCATAATGGCATGTTTACTCACATATCACTATTGATGGTTTCCTACAAAACTCACAGAGAGACGGGTTAGAAAAATCCAGGCTTTTTTTTTCATTATAAAAGATACATATCATCTTTAATAGATATGTCACAGGTCACTAACCTGTGACTGCTCCGTTTATGGTCCCAAATGGAACGCCCGACGTACGTACACTAAAGCCAAATGTTTAATTAATTCACTGTACCTTTTACTAGCTATGCACGGATGTCTGTATTAGTCGTAACGACTTTTATTGTGCTTTACGTGATTAAAAGGAGGGACAATATATTCCCTGAATGCACAGGTTTCGAGACAACTACTGAACCTTACGGAAGTATAAAACGTACTTTGTTTACTACTGTATCCAGTACCGAACTTATTATTGCAGTTTCCCTCATTGGTCAACCACTGGCGACTGGTTTATTATTAATTCGGTCACCCTACATATTTATGAAATGTGGCGTTTTCGTACCGTAATACATTTTGGGTTGCTGGCAATTGCTAGGTGTTTATAGAAGTGGCCCATTATTTGAAAGGGAATGAGTGATATAAAGCGTACCTATTGCAAAATATGGTTAAACATCTGGCTAATCTAAACTGAACTTTGGCAAGATTTAATTATATATCCATTACAGACTATTTTTATCAGTCGTACCCTTGTACTGAAAGTAATACAGCCGATTGAACTGCAAGTTGTGATAATATCTTACCAGAGGTGCATAGCACTGAAGATATTGGTAGCCAATCTCGAGATACTTTTAGTACATTATTCATCTTGCACTCGTTTTGTAGTTTTATCCTTGTTTTAGTTGTATTAATAAAACATTGTGCTAAACTTTCATATTCCTAAAATGCGTACCTCGCTTCTTCTTTGTTTTATCATTTTCTTCCTCTGTTACGAGTGTTGCCAGTATTAAATGTAATGTAAGTTATAAGAAATTACGGCTCTAATTTTTAAATAAATGATTTCTATGTAATTTTTCCATTATAAAATTTACAATATTAATTTTGCATATAGTATTTATATAACAAGATGGAATTCTTTGTATGTTTATGATAGTGCAATATTTTCATTACTTCATCTTGCTCCCCTGACACGAAAACAAGTGAATGTCAATTGCGATTACATAGTGCCGGATACTCAGATTATTGAAGTAACGTGTTTATAGAGTTTGAAGTATTATAAATAATGGGTACCTCAAGATATGACCGTGCAATTACAGTATTCTCTCCAGATGGACACTTATTGCAAGTAGAATACGCACAGGAGGCAGTGAGAAAGGGATCCACAGCTGTAAGTAAATTCACATAACATGCTCAGGTAACCTAATGCAATGTCATTGTCCAGGATCTGTCAGCATATTATACATTTGAATTTAATATACGGCTTTTAGCCAACTTTGGTTCAGGCCAGGTTTATATATATATTCACTGAAGAGTATGCTGGGTTCAACCCCATTATAATCACTTCAGTGATACTTCAGCGAGTTTCACTCAAAGGGTACCAAAGCATTTTTATGCACTATTTAAACCCAGGGGCTGTTATGTTTTAAATTTAAAACATAATGTGCAAGGGTAGTTTTCCAGTAGAAGTTTTGGGTTTACATTATTATTTTAAAAATGTGAAAATTTACAGGAGAAATGGTTACCAAATAAGGAAAATTTTAAATGTACCAAATGGTTGACCTAATAAGGAGAATATCAAGGGTTATTATTCCGCAGAATCGATCCAATGACCTTCTGTTCATTTTCGTAGGAAAGTCAATACTTAAGTTCGTGGTTGTAATCTATAAGTTCCTATGCCGATTTACTGCATTACCTGCTTGTATGTCGAAAGATGACTACTTCCTTTAAAGTTACTTCGTGAATTTAATGTAACATCTTATTAGTTTCCTTATTATGTGGGCGATATGTTGACCAGTTGCTGTATTACTACGCAGTAAAATAGTTCAATACAATACCAACTTTTGCCCTTTACTGTTTACAAATTAAGCTCCAGTGAGTTAGGAAAGCGTCAGTTTTGTATTTACACGCATTTTGAGATTTGACACAATCAGTTACTTGCAGTTGGATAGATTACAACTGCCTCTACATCACGGCTCAATACTTTTGCTACTCGTAAATAGTCCAACATTCAACTGGTCTTTCTTTTGATTTAACACACTTCTCATTAATTTTTTTCCTTTTTACGCTTCACAGGTGATTAACTTACCCATTTCTCCTGTAAATTTCGCTAATTTTTACTATTTCTTGATCGGTTCTGCGGAACTTAACCCATTCTAAGTGTAAACAAGAACTGACATATATATAATTTTTGAAAAGTAGTTATTTTAATACGAAACAAAGCCTGAGACAATGCAGAATAAGTCAAAGAAAAAGCAGCTTGCATTTGTTTCATTTGATAACACAATAGACAAAATATATTGCTGATGGTGTAGTTGCATCAGTACTTGACCAGTTGTAGCCAATTTTGAACTACGATTGTTCCAGAGTAGATAACTCATTCAATTTAGTGTAGCTTGTTCTTTAAGCTTACGTCGGGCGTGATTTTTCCGAACGAAATAAGTCAGAGGTTCATGAATCGGGATCATTGTAGTGCTTCCTCATAGTGACAAGTTTATTTCCATATCGCCATTGATGTTTCGCTACTGAAATCACGGACAGTATGTTGAGCACATGGAGTGAGTGTTAAACGTCATGTGCATCACATGTAATGAAAAGAGATATAAAACCCATCTTCGCTCGACATTGTGTAGAAAACTCACCAAAGGAGCATTGTGGGTAGCACACAAATTAAAGACTTATTCTTGTCCCGCTTCTAGTACTTTGTGTGTTCAAGGGGACGCTTTCTAGAATATCTGTTGTTAGGTACCTATTTTCCCTTTCCTCTGAGTAAGAGCACAATCCTCAGATCTGGACCTAGGGATTTTATTTCGGCATATATTTACAAGTAAACTGTTCATCGTGTCAGTGGTTAAACTAAAGAAGAAAGTTTTATTTAAAACAACGTGGATCTAAGGATGTGAAGAAAGAAAAGGTAATATGCTTGTATACTATTGAACCGGCACTTCACAGTCCGTGTAGTAACTGTAGGTCATCAAAGATCTAGGCCACGAAGCAAAAGCTTGAGAATGAACTCTATTACCGTTCTACCTTCTAGCAAGTAAACGACTTTGAGATTTAGAATACAAACTTCAGATTCAGAAGTTTGGGAAACAACTTTTAAAAAGAAGTTAAAAAAGAACAACATGCCTGTGTAGAAATAAGTTTGAAACTCCTATGTGAGTAGGTAGTACGGTAACTCACTGATATGTTAAGTGCTCGAAGGTTTTATGTGGCATTCGCATCTCCTGTTTGTGACCTATATCTTCAATAAGACCTAGAGTGTTTATTAATTTGTTAACTTGCTAAGAAGTCTAAGGCTAAACTTTCACATCTTATAGCAAATTGCCTGGATTCGATTCCAGCGGCCGACCATCCTGATTGAGTTTTTTTCCAGGGATTTTCCTCAGTCACACCAGGAAAATGCATGATAGTACCTTCAATTTGGGCCCTGGCCACCACCTTTCCCTTATCCTATCCTGGTCTGAGCCATAGATGCCTAAAAGCCATACATATTTAAATCAAGTACAGCCACGTAGAAAGGGATTCTGGGAACATAGCATTTAATTTTTATTGAAATTATATGTATGGGCTAGATAGACACCTTGTAGGCGTAGCCTGTTACATGCCGTTCCTTAGATATGTCACAGCTTAATTATAGCTACATGTTTGACCCGTAAATTTGAGGTAAATGATAAACTAAATGCTATGTTACCGGAACACCTTTTTTCCATGACTGAGCAACTACGTGGTTACAAAGCGAAATAAGGATTAAATATCTGGCAAGATAATTTGCAAGAAGTACTTTTTATTCCAAACGATTATACTTCTTTGAAATTATGTGCTTTTACGTAATTGTTTATTTCAAATAAATTTACGTATTGATTTCAGGTTGGAGTGCGAGGAGAAGATGTGGTTGTGCTTGGCGTGGAGAAGAAGTCCGTGGCTAAACTTCAAGAAGAAAGAACCGTAAGAAAAATTTGCCTTTTGGATGATCATGTCGTGATGGCGTTTGCAGGTTAGTATCTGTGTTTATCATCCTTTTGTTTGTCACGTTTCTCAGTGCATTCTTTTAAGTTTACGTCACTTTCCTTCTGTTGCCATGGTAACCAGTGCTCCCTGTCTAAACAAATATTGAAACAATGTGTTTTTCTAACATTAGAAATCAAGTTTGATGAGAATATTTATTTGAATACCACTCACCGTTTGTCACGAATTATAGCATAATAGTTGTATGAAACCCCAGTAGCCATCATTTTACTGAATAGAAGAAAAAATAATTACGTGTATTTACTGCGTGCAGGCGATACGCTAAGCGCTGCTCACGTTGCGTAGAGAAAGAAAAACTAATTCATGTACCATTGAATACCATTCTATCTTCCGATGAGTTTAGGTGTGTAAACAACGTATTCAACAAATCATGAACAATTTCAAGGTCATTGTTTTGATTGCTCATATGTTTTCCATTAACTCCAACAGTGTGGTTTCTTTGGTTTAAATACTTTGCTTTATATATTTATATTGCAAATGGATATAAATAAGTTTGTTTCTCCTTAATGTCCTTATACAGCAGAGTGATTATGAAGTACGGGACCTACAGCTTAAAGTGGAATCCGAGCCACTTGTCGGTTTGCACCTGAGAGAAATTGTCCTCCACCTGCACTCGAACCCGAGACCCCTTGATTACAAATGCGATTAGTCTACCGACTCATCCACGGATGACACCTGATAGAAATATGTTGTACTGATCTTGCATACTTGTAAATATAATTATTACAATTCACTTCAGGAGAACAAAAAGATACACAACTGCACAAGTGAAATCACTGTACAGAGTTATACTAACTAACTCTATGGGTTACGGAACTCGCAAGTTCATCGCCGCAGTAACAAACGTTCGCCATTGGATTCTATCCTGGGCAACATCAAGCCAGTTTTTCATCGCGAACACCTACTTCTCGAATTATACACATTATTAAAATAAATGGACAATTTCAAAAGACTACAGGGTACAGATCTATTTAGTCCAAGCTAGTTCATTGGGTAAAGTGAATAAAAAGAAGCAAATACTTGAAAGTGTTTACTCGCGAGTAAAGTATTCTGTCGCTTGAGGTGAATAAAAGTTTACTTTTACTATTTCTTGCGTCAGTGTTTACTTACAAGTTATTTTTATTTACTCTTACTTAAGTAAATGCTTTTACTAAGTTCCGAGCATTTACCTACCACAGAAGTATATCCTTTCAAAGCACAAGTCATTACTCCTGATGGAAAGGATACTCTCTTTTTCTTCACTTAATCCCAAGTATTTACTTAAAAATAGGCAAGTATAAGCATTTACTCGTTTCTATTCACTTCACCCACTGAGTCAGAAATACATAACTTAATTTGCATATCTATAAAAGAAGTGAATAGTACGAATTATTTGAGTTCACTCTGGCTCTGAACCATCCATACATATACATACAGAAAATACTTTTGATTTCAATAAATTCGTTTCCTGTATTTTTTTTTTTTTTTATAATGAAAAAAGAAGTCTTGTACGGAATTTTGTTGTATTTTATCAATACTAAACATTATTAGAACAAAAGAATATTTAGAGTTTTTGCTTCTATTGCAATTACATAATAATAATGTATGTCAATGGATGGAATCGAAAAAATTTTGCCAACATCTATCAATAGTTAACTTTGACTTCTCTATGAAACAACAGGCATTCAGGCAAACAGGAAGATAAAATTTGGTTTCGTTTCGTTTGTTTAGGCTTAACGTCCTTATGTAGCAGGAAGGTTATGAAGGACAAGACCTCCTGCTTATTGTGACATCCGAACCACTACTCGGTTTGCACTTTAGAGAAATTCTCTGGCCCCATCGAGAATCGAACCCGGAACCCCTTGGTTACAAGGCGGAAATGATATAAAATTAATGCAGATGGTTTAATATGTGGAGCTTATTATCAAAACGTCTCTTCTCCATAAGCCATAAATGTTGGGAAACCAAGAAAAACAACTTGTAATACACTTTTTATTTTTCAGTGTTAGGGAAAATTTGCAACCATGAAGTTCACACTATTTGTGGAATTTTTGCTTTTTTTTTTAATTTTTGGCGGTCGTCATGGCAACGGATGTGTGTGACGTCATATCCATTGCATCCTTAGGAGTGGTGGTAATTCGATAATGTGTTTAATGTAATACACGATGGGGCATAAATTTGTAAACTGTTGTCAAAAAGTTAAGCAACCGAGGAACATAAAACACATTGCTGATCCTTTAGTAAAATGGTAAATCTTGTAAGGACGGGGGAACAATTGATCAATAAATGTACCTTGTCACGCTGGTTCTCCTGGCCTGTCGGTCTGCTTAAAAGCCAGTGTCTTTCGCCACAAGCCTCGCACCATAAAAGAGTTGAAGGAGATTGTTGCTATTCTGTAAACAGTGTAATGCCACCCATGTGGAAACTTCGTCGTGGACAGTGTTCTGGACAATGTGGCTCACATCGTACCGCTATTTTATGCAAGGCCTGATGGTTTTCGGTTCATGTTCTAAGCTCCGTACAGTATTAAGTACGAAAGAAAAAGCGAAAATACGTGCTTCGATAAACGACAGTGGTGTAGAAATTGTGTAGTGTAAATATTTCCACAAATGCATTCTTTACTGAAGAATTAGCAATGGTGTTTTATGTTCCTCCTCCTCCTAAAAAAAAAGTCTATATTTATGCCTTCCCCTTGTAAATCTCAAGCATTTATACTCTGATAATTTTGTCTCATAAATGGCGTATTGTTTTAATAGGATGCGAAGATGACTTCATTCGTAAATGAAAATGTAGAAATACTGGAAATTGATTATTTGTCATTGTCCCTTGTCAGAGTTCAATTTTTTATGAATCTCCTACAATGTGTTTACTGTAGGACACAAGTAAAAGACCCAATCTTGCTTGAA
Organism: Lepisma saccharinum; assembly: GCA_022664845.1. NCBI lineage: Eukaryota > Metazoa > Arthropoda > Insecta > Zygentoma > Lepismatidae > Lepisma > Lepisma saccharinum. The sequence continues at coordinate 20,676 of JAGDQP010015739.1, forward strand.
CCGATATAGTTTGCAGATTTCTAAAAAAAAAAAAAAAAAAGTAAAAAGTTAGTGCTTGGAGGCTAATGAGAGCTTCTCCGTTTATGAGATTTCGAAATAGGCGATAAATTAAGTTTTTTTTTGGTAGATAATTTCTTGCGAATGGCCATTATCTATTCATTTGTACATGCTTCTCAATATACTTTCGGTAGATTGTTCATTTATACGCCCAAAATCTGAAATAAGAATTGTACACAAAAGTTAACTAACTCTATGGCTTATGGAACTCGCAAGTTCATCGCCGCAGTAACAAACGTTCGCCATTGGATTCTATCCTGGGCAATATCAAGCCAGTTTTCATCACTAACACCTACTCCTCGAAGATCTCTTCTAATATTGTCCTCCCAACGACGTCTGGGTCTTCCCAATGGCCTCTTTCCATCCGGCCTTCCAACCAGGATAGAATATAAAATTCGTTTTTTCCCCATCCAAACTACATGGCCTGTCCACCTTAGTCGTCGCGATTTCATTATTTTTACAACATCTAGTGAATCGTACAGTCTGTGGAATTCATTATGCAGTCTCCTCCAGTCAACTCGTCCCATATATCTTTCTCAAAACCTTATTTTCAAATACACGTAATTTATGTTCCCAGCTAACTCTCACAAATTACGTGAACATCAAGGTAGCTTGGAGCTCGCACCGCTTTTCACGACGAATATCTTGAAATTTGTGAATTTTGCGAATTAAACCAACCTCATGTAACTTGTAAAACAAAATATATTCTACATTCTACAAGATACGTATATTGCGATTTTTCGTTACGAACTATTATTATTATTCAGAAAGTTAATTTTGGCAGCTTTCTGAGGCCTAGATTTATTGTCAAATAAAGCTGTGAGGAATAGTACGTGTTAATTAAATCGAAAGTAAAATCGCCTTGCCATTCTTTTAAAAATTAAAATAAGGGTCGTTGATCATTCGTTTACTTTCTATAAGTCGTACCAAAATAACGTTTCATGGTCCTTATGCACGGACAATTGGAACTCATTTCCTGACATATTCTGCTCTGTCTACAATACTGTTCGTTGAGGACATTGACATGGAATACCTACAGCAAATTCTCGCAACTTTCATTGATTTTCCACCAACTTTCGATGCCACAAAAAATGACTCGACGATCAAGAAATTAAAATTTCAGTTACCGGAACACATCAGTAAGTTGCAAGAATCAGGGAACACCTCTCAACCATGGTTGCATTACCATATACTCATTGGTATTGCTATGCATTTTATTCAAGCTGGAAGCTTCATTCAGATTGTGTGAGACCTATGCTGCCAAATTTTCATGCAAGTGGACATTTCTCGTAACGGGAAATCATGTCAGCTATATCTTCAAGACATTGTTGTTCCTTGAACAGAAAATGTGACACGATGAGTTTCAGAAATTCACGAAAGAAGTGATATGACAAGAGAACAAACGCTCGTGATGGACATGGAGAGCATTGGAAGCATCACTCATGAAAGAGGTCAGCCCGGGCGAAATTTGATTTCGTTGTCAAGTGAGACCTTGTTGCCGCTGGCAATATTGACTGCAATAGTAAGCAGTGGAAGCTGGCAAAAAGTCGTTGGATCGACTGATATTAATGATGGCACTTTCGGAACTTCGTAGTTGGAACGATTGAATAGGGAGTTACCCGTCAAAATTAGAGATGATGAAATTATTCAGATTAACACCACCCAACTGTTACAGAAATTCCAACAATACAAAGACTATCGAACAGAGCAAATACGAACTTCTTCAGCAATCATTTTCAATAAAAAACACGCAGATGAATAATCCACATTAAATATTAAACAATCTCGCCAATAAAGATCGTTTTGTTTTACAACTGACAGAGATTTGAGTACGAGGGCATTAAAATGATTATTGCTGCTGATATTCTGATTGTTCCAACTGCTATCAAGGAATCTAATCAAAACAACAGTGCTCATCATTGAACAGGACGTCGATGTGAAGCTCGTTATTACTCTTGCTTCTGAAGATTAAGATTTTAAAATTTTTGGAAGATACTCAAGCCATTTGCAGTGTTCGAAAGTTGTTAAAAACTAAAGAATCAGTGTTATTTGCTCATGCGTTCAGCGGTTATGATACTCCTGCTTTTTTGGCTAAAGGAAAAGCAAACGGCTAGTATAGTAAACAACAGAAAAGCTTTGGAGACATCGTTTCTATATTCAGCAATCCGTTATCAATAAAAGAAGAAATTGCAATGTACTGGAGAACGATTTCCACTTGCGTTATAGGAAGCTTCCGCGAACAGGAACGCCAGTTTCCTTTAACAAGTTAGTCAATCAAATCATACAGTAATTTCATCAAGACTGACAACCAATATCTGCAGCTTTAAAACAACATTCTTACTGTGTATTTCATCAAGTGCATTCGATCCACTGAGTGGAGTTGGTAATAATGTTATCATTAACAGTTATCACTTGTTTTTACAACAGAGAAGGTAGCCCCGATTTCGATTCTGCAACTTGTATTTTGTAATTGTAAAGTGGGTTGTGGAAAACGATGTTTCAGAGTTGGATAGCGTTGAGCGCTATCGACAAACTAGTTATTGATTTATAGATTAATCATAAAGCGCTTTTCAACGATACCCTACAAGACATGGTTTTAAAAATTTCGAATTTGAACTTGAACATCAAGGCATCGAAAGTGCATACATCAGGTTACTGCGAAACATTTATTCGACTGCCACTTCTGTCATTAGACTGCATCAAGACAGTGAAAAATTTAAAGTTGGAAAAGGGGTAAGGCAAGGAGATTCAATTTCTCCAAAACTGTTTTGTGCGGTCCTGGAGAGAGTGTTCCAGAATTTAAACTGGGATGAAGTTGGAATTAAAATTAATGGCGAATATCTTCATCACCTACGGTTCGCTGATGATATAGTCCTGTTTGCTTCAAGTGCAGAAGAACTA
>JAGDQP010015739.1:28633-42018 GCA_022664845.1 Lepisma saccharinum
ATGTGTGTGGCCTGGCGTTGTCCTGGTGGAACACAATGCCTCCTATTGGCCAAAGCTGGGCGCTTCTGGGCGATTGCTGCCTTCAGACTGTCCAATTGTTGACAGTATAGTTCCGAGTTAAGGGTTTGGCCGTAGGGGAGCAGCTCATAGTAGATAATTCCCTGCCAATCCCACCAAACACACAGCAAAACCTTCCTGGCCGTCAATCCTGGCTTGGGCACCGTTTGCGCCGGCGCACCGCGCTTCGACCACGACCGTTTTCGCGTGACGTTGTCGTAAGTGATCCACTTTTCATCACCAGTCACCAACCGCTTCAAATGGGTCGCTTTTGTTGCGATTCGCAGATGGAAATTCGGTCCATGAGGTTTTTTTGCGTTAACTCGTGTGGCACCCATACATGAAGCTTCTTTTTGTATCCAGCCTTATGCAAATGGTTCCACACGGTTTTTTGTGCAATGTTTAGCTCTTGGGCAATCGAAACAGTGCTTACATGACGGTCGGACGCGACAATGTCCATGATTTTATCGACATTTTCGACACGTGGCCTTCCAGTGCGTGGTACATCTTTGACGTCAAAATTACCGGCACGGAATCGACGAAACCAAAATTGCGCGTGATTGGCTGTTACAGTATCAGGACCATAAACACTATTCACATTTGCAGCCGCCTGGCTTGCGTTTTCACCTTTATCGAAGAAAATTTGTAAAATATAGCGTATTTTCTCTTTGCTAGTGTCCATTTTGACGCGCGCTCACACAACACTGAGTCAACTCATCCCAACTATCTGAACAGTGTTTGTAGTACGCAATCTCATCGTTTGAACGCCATCTCGTTGAACCCGATCGGACTTATACAACGCGAGATACAGATCACTGAAGCCATCTATTGGCAAAATAATGGATTACTTTTTACTACACCAGATATTAGTAGACCCAGGAATGTTATTTAACGCTGTTTTTTTCTGAGTTTTCATCGTTTAAATGTACCGAGATATATTAGTAGACCCAGGAATGTTATTTAACGCTGTTTTTAGATTGAACAATTGTGCATAATTTCCTAACATTAGGTTTAATACTTTGCGTCATTTTGTGCCATCATGCCAGTACTAAGTCATTTTAAAAGGGGCAGTAACCCTCAATACACGACGTCTTTTGGCCGATTTGTGTTCTTGGGTAAGTGTTTTTAGTAAATAATTATATGCGCAGCTCTTAGTTAAAGTTTTACGTTAACACGAATCAGTGACTGAGCCGCCAATTCTGCTATTTCTCATCTCATCCACCCAACTAAAGCACTTCATACCTAAATTTCTGCTACGTGTTTGAACTGTATAATCATAGACCTCATAATAGATAGACTTCCCCAATTCTGATTGCGCGAAAACTAATTGATTTTTGTTCATAGCACGTGATTTTGAATCCATCCGCTAGATGGCTCTGCCATAGACGTCATATTCTTCTATGAGGTCTATGGCAGAGCTACCTAGCGGATGGATTCAAAATCACGTGCTCTGAACAGAAACCCATTAGTTTTAGCGCAGTCAGAAATGGGGAAGCGTGCTAAGTCTATCTATTATGAGGTCTATGGTATAATCTCCCTTTGGTTGGAAGTAAGACATATTTATTCTAGCCCTTGCCGTCTCGAGCATCGTGGTTGCTCACAGGAGCAAACACTTTTCTCACCAACTTTACCCGTATTTTTTACTATAAACAAGGTGCAATGGATTTAATTATTGTGTGTTTCTTCATCTGAGTGTTCGTGTGCGTTAAAATATCAATTTTGACCATAAAATTTCGTAATATGAAACTTTCGGCTAATCGTATTTCCAATATATATATATACTTTCTCATTAAGTCTCATAATTGTCCTTATTCATATAACAGTTCGTTCATTTGTTTCTAGCACCTCATAAAGAGTAGAGCAATGTTTCTCAAAGAGTGAACCGTGAAGGCTCATTGTGTGGTCCGCAAGATATCTCAGGTACAGAAATATCTGGAACCGCCAATAAATTTTTGCCACTACAGAAGAATGAAGTTGAGCTTGTGAAACTTGCATAGTGTATTTGGGTGAGGAGAGACTGTGATACGCTATCGGACCGTGTGGCTAGATTGTCTATTTTGATGGTCTGCGAATGTGTATATTGTCCGTCATTCCGAACAGTTGAGAAATTACCTCGAGTAAATAAGATTTCTGTTTGCAATATCTAAACGTTATTGTATTTGTTTTTTTAGGTTTAACGGCAGATGCAAGAATTCTGATAAATCGAGCGCAAATTGAGTGTCAGTCGCACAAGCTGACCGTTGAGGACCCTGTGACTCTAGAGTACATTACCAGATACATTGCAAGTAAGTATTTCTTATATAAATAGTAAAATATTTGAGGTTTCTGTTGATTTTTCACTATATACGTTTATTATGTATCCAACATTGCATACACGGTGATATGCTCCGCCATGTCACAGTGCACCTTCATATCGCAACAGCGACCTTTTTACGTGTTCTTACCAAAAAGAACTACTGTTTGCTAACCTACCTTCTCAATCTACATGATTATACGAAGAGATCGAGTCGTGTAAACGTTAATGTTTTCTTTTCCCACTGTTATTTACTTCTCCCGCTTCTTTGGTTTCGTTTTTCCATATCCACACTGGGGATGGCCAAACGGATCCGAGTTTCGAATATCTGGGGCATGGACATCATCGTAGTCTTTCTTAATTCGTATTTTGGGCGATTTTTATTTCGGCTGCCAAACGATGTCTTTTTTTTTTTTTTTACTCTTCATTTTGGAGTGGGGAGAGGGAAAGCAGGATCATAGAAAGAGAATTTAAATTGCTAAGCTGTACATGGATTGCAAGTCTTTTGTTTTTGAAACCATTCATATAATATTCTGTCACTGATACATATATTGGAGTGACAGAAGGAAAACAAATAATTGACAGCACCTGCTTGTCTCTTCAAACCCCACCCTCTCCCATCACCAACCAACTGCGCCTACTCTTTGCCCTGTGACGTCATTCTGTTACTACGCAATAAATATGCGTTGTTAAAAAGGAAAGACCAAAAATGTGTTATCCCTTTTAAGCGTGTAGGGATATAAAATAAATAAATACAAAACTAGTTTCCCAGATTCATTTGATTTGAGAAACAAAACTTGTATTTTAGAGAAAGTATTGGACGTTAAAAAAAATGTTCCTATCAACTAACTTTGGAGTAGAAAACTAAGAATCAAGTACACAACTAACTATCTCTATAAAATATATTTTCCGAGTTTCAGATACATTGAATTAAATTCGGTTTATTTATGACTTTTTGTCATTTTCGGCTCAGGCCGGAATGGGGAAGGTATTGGCCAATGCATCATCATATTGAAGGTTTTTTTTTCTTTTTTTTTTTATCTGCGACCGAATTCGTACAGTTCCACTGGACCGGATCCGAGTTTCGGATATCTGGATGTTGTATTATTTCTCCATCGAGTCCATTTTTCGCTCTGTGCAGCCCAATACTCCATAAAAAACATTTAAGGATTCGCTTTAGCGAGTTTTAATGTCGGAATTAAACAAATAATAACGAGTCAGTACATTTAATATCTACTTTTTTACGTACTTGTGGTATAATAAAACAAGGAGCATTTAAAAGGTATGATAAAATTATAAAAAACTGTTTTTGGTATACATGCCAAATCACTAAAGTTTTAAGCTATTCCTGAATAGTATATTGTAGGGTTATTCTGATTAAACACAAGCAGTAGCTTTTAAATAGGTAGTAAGTAAATGGAAAAACCAGTTTTAGATGCTATGAGTATGCAACATCGACAAACAATATTTATTGTTACACTAAAAAAGAAATAGTGTTCTATAAAAAAAAATTGTTTTCCGAAAACATCACGAAGAAACTTTTATCTTAGCTCCCAAAACTTTTAGTATCTCTCTTACACCTGCACCAAGGCAAATGCCTTGTGTCCTGTGGATTAGATATTCCATACACTACATTCTTGTATATTTGCTGTAGAAAATAGTCTACTCTGTGGCAAAATATAAAACCTCAAAGATCCACTGTGAGGCTAAAGTGATGCACTAGATAGGGCTATGATACGGTCACAAATTTGGCAGAAGTGTTTTGTTCTATGATCATATGTCTCTTTAGATAAGCTAAGAATATTGAGTGTATTTTGATGTGCCAGAAGTACAAAATATTGTTCTAAGTCATTGCAAATTAGAATTAATGTATCATTAACGGTGTCAGTACAGTAATATCGAAAAAAGTTCAATGAAACATATAATTAGGTTCACACTGTAAAAAAATAAATAAAATAAAACAAAACCTTCTTGTAATGCATCTAGAACAATAATTTGTCTATTTAATCCTACTCTTCCTCTGTTTAATTTGTTTGGTATATTGCAGTAGCTATTTACAAGTAACAACAGCAAATATTCTCCAACTTTTTTGGTCATATCTCCGATTCACACGATGATAGCTGCATACTTTTCTCGTTGTTGTTAGAACAACACACAAATTTCTAAGCCAGAATTATATATCGCCACCAATGTATCATTAAATGATCGCTACGTGCCTTAAACAACACTTTTCGTTAATACAACTGCTGTTACATTCGGTATCATTACTTCGGAAGTAGGTGTAATTTTTCCAGGTGATTCACAAAGGCTTTACATGTAGTGTCGCTTTGCAATTCCTCATGTATCGCAATAGCTATAGGTGTCTTATAATAGTCAGTCTCTCTCTCTCACTCTTTTTTTGTTTGTTTTTTTGGAGGGGGAGGGGTAGCTGTATCCGGAGAAAACATGCAGCAAAAGTTTTACAGGGTGTCCGAAAAGTCCTTCCCTGATTACAGAAATTGATAACTCAGGCTAGAAATAAGATAGAAATATGAAACTTGTGTTGAATTGTTTACAAACTATCAAAGTTTTGTTCACACATCAGTAAACTTCCACATCCGTGGTTGGTGATCGTGTCTCATGGTACCACAGGACACACTGTGCCTTCTCCTGATTGGTTAGCATGGCTTCTTGGGCACTGCACCTCATCCACTACTTACGTACTGCGAACCTAAAACAGAAAAAAAAGAAAAGAAAAACTTTGAGAGGTCGTAAACAATTCAACACACGTTTCATATTTCTATCGTATTTCTAGCCTGAGTTATCATTCTTTGTAATCAGGGAAGGACTTTTCGGACACCCTGTATTTTGTGTCTCATAATAATCCCATCTGACGATAATACTAGAGTATAACTACTCAACTAGTGTTGTGTTTGGCCTAGTCGCTAGGAACGATTTAACTATATGAAGACAGAGTATTGTTTGAATCTGCTCAGACAAGGCATCGTTAGTCATTTTTCTGCTCTCCCATGGCCTCCTTTTCCCTAGAAGTTATGTTCGTCGAAGAATGTCATTTCATAAACCTGAGACATTCTGAGGTTTCAGAACCCAGAACAATCCAGAAGTGTCTGTCAAGAAAAACTGCAACCTGTCACGAACTGCAGCAGCGATTGGTAGCAGCTAAAGATGATCAGGATTGCCACCAATCAGGGAAGAACCATGTTTTTCGGTAGTTCATCAGAGAAAACGAGAAAAGGACGGTGATGGATTTCAAGAATATAATTAAGATGGGCAAACGAAAAGATTGATATAAAAATCAAACAGGTTTGATACAAAAAATAAGATGAAAATTACATTGAAAGCCAAAAGGGAGGAGGAAACCATTAATTCAGAGCACCCCAAGAAAACCCACGCACACGGTGTTTGTCCACCACAAAGCCCACATGGCATGAGTAGGGATCAATCCGACGATCCCAAGCACCAGAGGTGAGCGCTCTACCAACTGAGCCACCGCGGCCCAACAACGTGTTTGATAAACATTCTAATTATTATCTAGAACCTAATAAAAACAAATTTCATTATCTTTAATAAATTATAAGAACAGCAAGAAAAATTAATTAGTTTTATCTACGAGACCTTAGGTACATTTGTTATTTCACCACCTCTAGCACATATCTCGTGATCCCGCACCTCCGGCAGTCGTGACCCCAAGGTTGAGAAATCCTGATTTAGATTATTCGGTTTTCGTCGCTTCTTTATTTTGGATTTATTAGGCTTTATCATGCTGTCAAGAACTTATCCTAAAATTACTGTAAAAAAATGTATAACCTTAACAAGTGTTATATTTGAACTTCATTAATTTGACCTTTACAGTAACTGGACACTGCTTGTTTCGTTAGGAATAGGGGGAAGGGGAAGTATCAATGTCTGGTTTTAACTAAGTGGAATCTGGAAAAGCTTCAATTATGACCGGCTCTTGGTTTCGTTCCGAGGGCTACTTGATTACGTATGGTTCAGGCACCTTTGGCGGTGAGTCATCTCTCACGGTTACGTACAGTGCGGTAAAGTTTCGAATCGTACTTCTACGTTCAAAGCAAGTGCCTTTAGCATTCATATGATAAAAATTAATGTATAAATATTAATATTGTTTACTTAATTTCTTTCAGGTTTAAAACAAAAGTATACACAAAGCAATGGGCGCAGGCCGTTTGGGATCTCATGTCTTATAGCTGGTTTTGACTATGATGGACAGCCGCATCTCTATCAGACAGAACCTTCAGGGATATATTACGAGTGGAAGGTAAAATTATATCCAAATGATGTACCATATCAAGTTAATTAATATCATTACTTTTCTCCATGTATCGTAGAAGTAACCTGCGAATTATTTGCAACTTTACTACCGAATAGTGCCTGCTGTGCCCAACAATGTAATTGTACGAGTTCGTACAGACGACCACTTTGTGATGTTTAGTGGTAGAATAGAATCTTCCACTTCATCGTTCTTTCATTGTGGTGAAAACATTTCTCGTAGATAACGCAGTCCCTGTTCGACATTAAATCAATCAGTTTTTCCACGAATTGAACCATTGAGAACCATTTTACGAAATGTACATATTTTTTTTTCTCCACTATTTTAGTTAATTTTCGTGTCTTTATTTCTAAAAAATAACTATAAAACTTTTCCTGTATGCGAGAAAGTCATTTTTGAAACTGGCACCCACTTACTGTCCGTTGGCTATAAATGGATATTTAGAAGGTACATATCAAAAATCCATACTGTGTTTCTGAATTGAAGAGAAGAATTAAGGTATCACCCATTGTGATTATAGACCCCTACAGTTGCCCATTGGTAATACAATATACAGTTCCTTGTCAGAAGACCAATGGAAATTGACTTGCGCCTCCCGCAAGTCAATTCACCGGGCTATCAAGGAACCTAACCTGAAACTACCCTTTGTTTATATATATAGAAGGGGAATGCTACTACTAAATGTATTTGTATTAATTTCATTTCCGTTGTTATCGAAGTCCCAATTCTTGGTGATGATTCAATTAATTATGTACGATGTGAAACTAACCTTTCGCTGTTTCAAAACTTTTTCTCTGGTGTCAAGCTAAAATCGCACCTCTGTGATATTTAATGTATAGTAAAAAAAAGAATGTGTTACAAGCCAAGTCACCAGTTTTGGCATAATCTGAAAGGCGTCTTTCACATATAAAAAAAAAAAAAAACTGCATCTGTAAATACGATTAAAGTTTCTGGACAATTATTAGTACAATTCTCACCTCGGTTACTCACAGAGCTGACTACAGAGATGAGATTTTATCACGGAGAAAGATTAATTATTTAATTGGAGGTATAATTCCCAACATGAAACTATTTGCATTGTTACAAATGCTTCTTGAGTTTTTTCCAAATGTGCTTGTATAGCGGATTAACTTCTTTTTTTTTATTTGTTAAAAAATGGTAGCTCAACATATTACACTGTGAAGAGGATAATAATTGTATGTTGTACAAATTGTAATTAGAACTGCGATATTTCGATATATCGATCGATATTTTGTGAATATCGAAATTTCGATATTTTATAAATATCGAATTCGATATATCGATACTTCGATATTTCAATATTTTTCGATACTTCGATATTTTATATTTCGATACCATCGATCGATATATTATCAAACCTTCGATATATCGATCGATTTTCAATATTTGATCGATATCGAATTTCGATATTCAAAACCGGATATCGCACAGCCCTAATTGTAATCGTACGTAAATTATTGTTTTGCTTGTTACACTTAGGTTCCCTAGTAAGAGTAAGAGTAATTTCACACGTTGTTCTCGCCTCCATGGTCACTGATTTCTTACAAAATGCATTTATTTGAAAAAATAAGTGTTCAGTTAGCTCGGATACAGGTGTATTTCATCGAGGTTATACTCTGTAAGAATTATACCGAAATATCTTTACTTTTTAATGCAACTTTTAATTTTTTTCGAAAAACTCAAGTCCCAAAATTCCCCGTTTGCGGAAAACCACTCGCAAATATATGATCTTGGATAATGTAAATTGTTTTGTCAAAATTCTGTCAAGGCAGCACATTGTTCCTGCACAGTAATAGCCGTTGTTTCAGTCCTCATTGTCTTTTATTCGCAGACGAACCTAGAAACATGTTAAAATTAGAAGTTTGAAATGTTTGCACGGTTATTGCGCAAAGTTAATTAAAATGAAGGATATTTATCTGTTCCTCATGTTTTTTCGATACGAAGAAAAGAGTAAGGACTCTTCATAATGCACCTCGTATGTAGGGTCGTTTCGTTTTATATTTTTGGTATATATCTGTATAGTTATTACTTCAAGGTCAATGTAAAGCAATGATCTCCAACAAAAGATGGCAGCACTATCTCCGTATATGTCTAATGTATTTTTATCGTTGCACGAAATTTCAATACTACTACTACAAATTGAAGCCTAGCGTGGTCTAACTTTCAGGGAAGAAAGTTCGTAGCCAAAAGAATTCTATCCGTGCCGAATTTTAATTTTCTTTCTTGTTCATTGTTGTTATGGATATCCAAACCTATAACAATGAATCTCTTATGAACTTTTCTTCCCTGAAAGCTAAAACTTTTTTAAATTTGTAGGAGCAGCATTGAAATTTCGTGGAACTATAAAAATACATGAGACATAGACGGAAATAGTGCTGCATTTCGACATCACAACTGTTAACTATTTAAAAGTGTATATATTTTAAAAGCAATGCCTACTTAATTCATGATCATGGTTCGAACTGCTCTAATATTCATTAACAGTGTAATTAGTTATTTATACATCAGATGCATAGAAACTAAAAAAAAATAAAAAAATAGTTTACTTACTCGTACATAAGGGTTTTTAATGGGATGTTAGTGATAGTGTCATATTAATGTTAGTGATTTAATATGAAAAAGAAACAAAAAAAGCAGTAATATATTTAAAAGAAAAATAAACAAGAACTGATTTAAGTTGGATTCGACCTTGTCAGATGAACGCAAATTGCATGTTTTGGTATATAAGGTTTTGAGAAAGATATACTGGATGAGATGACGGGAGAATGGAGGAAACTGCATAGTGAAGAACTCCACACACATACACGCTATGATTCACCTGATGTCGTAAGAATAATGAAATCACGACGGCTAAGATGGGCAGGCCATGTAGCTCGGATGGCGTGAAATCGAAGGTTATATTCCATTGTAGTTTTGAGTTTCATAAGCCACAGAGTTAGTTAGTTAGTTAGTTTAGCGTAAAAAGGTTTCTGTATGCTGTATATTACGTAAATAAAATGCAGGCAATTAAAATTGTATGTCTGGATAATTTTAATTGTGAGAATCTAGAGGTTATAATAATGTTGCAGTATATTTTTGCTACAGTTGGGGGTAGCCTGCATAATATACCTTCTACACACCTTCTGTTGTAAATGTGGGCCCCATGAATTGAAAATCGAATTTCTATCTGTGTTAAACTATTGGATGTATACTCTTACGTCTTGAGTTGATTTGTTTATGCCATCGTATCAGCTTCTGCAATTGTAAAACTATGTTGTTTTCTTTTTTAAAAAAGTAGTATTTATTTTTCAGCGAAGTGATATTAAAGCTTTAAGTGTTTTCTACTTTTCAAATTTACATGTAAAGAATAATTGTACATTATTGCTGTTAAACTGAAAGTTAATGACTTTTTGTTAGGCTTAGTTAACGGTGTAGATCACCCCCACCATCTTGGTACGCACTTTCCATTGATTTACACGGGAATTGTTTTACTCATTTTATACCTCTCGGAAGTAGAATCTTTAAGTTCTGCTTTCACAAAATTTGTCTTGGTGGTTATTTTGACTCTTGTATAATTTTGGTTTGTGAAGTTTCTTCAAATATATAAGTATAATGTATTATTAATAGTTTGCTTTATAAATCACAATGTGTTAACGGGAAATTATACTGTTCGTGTGTAAAATATTGCATTTCTATAAAATAGTATGAGTAAAAGAGAACATGACGATAAACTGGGTGAAAACAGAAGTTAAAAGTATGCTCCTGAAAGATATAAGACGAGTAAAACAATTTCCATGTAAATCAATGGAAAGTGCGTACCAAGATGGAGGGGTGATCTACACCGTTAGTAACAGAATTACATATCGATAAGTGAGAAGTATTTATTCGATATCACTGTTAGGCTTCAACAGCAAATGGTGGGTAGGTCTTATATCACCGTCCACCTGTCGACAACTTTCAACTCAGAAACTACTAGGTCTCGGCGAGACGAGTTCAAAATTGCATAGACAATTAATGTCTGTCGTGTCAACTGCGGAACTACCAGGGTTATGAAGGTGCTTTGAGGTGTCCTTTGAAAGGGCTCGGCGAGATGAGGTCACAGTCGCATGGATCATCTCTGTCTGCCCGTCGATAGCAGTTTTCAACCCTGGAACTATTGAGCTACGAAGGTGGTTGATGTGTCGTTCGAAAGGTTTCGGCAAAACCTTTGCAACCACACACAGGTCTTCTAAAGCCTGGCGGTAGCCTATGTGTGTGTACAGTCGCCCGACTGAGCTCCATCTCTCTTGTTCAGAACATTTTAAAATCAAATTAGTTTTCTACAACAATCTCGCAAATTAATCCGAGATTTTTTTTTTTTTTCACTTTTGCCTTAAAACTGTCCACCTATTAATAAATAAAGATGACTGTAATGCTTTTTGCTTCTTCTTTGCAGGCTAATGCTACTGGAAGAAATGCAAAGACTGTTCGTGAATTTCTGGAGAAATATTATACAACAGATGAAGTGAAAATCGAAAAAGGTGCTGTGAAATTAGCCATTCGAGCTCTCTTGGAAGTTGTTCAATCTGGCCAGAGAAATCTGGAAATAGCAGTAATGGGAAGAGATCGACCACTTAAGGTAAGTCATTGTCTTTTTCAGAATCCTATATCGACAGAATTTTAATTTTATGTAATTTGAAATTTTGAGAAAAATTCTTACTTGAGTACTAGGGTTACTGAATTGGTTCTACATGACTTTCCATTTTCGCAGACTATTGAGGCGAAAACGTTTTTGCTAAAAGCTCGAGAATTTGAATATTTCCAGTACCCGAAATGAACATTGTGAGTACTCATATCATAACATCAATAATAAAAGTAATAATAACACTATTATGATGATAAATAAGGTGTGATAATGAATATATGGGTAGGCAATGCAAGAAAACAACAGGATATATAGGACAGAGATATGAAGATGTACATAATTGCGTAGCAACGAATGCTCGCATATAGCTGGGTCATTCCATGTCAGTCCTAACTGATAGGCAACGCTTAGTCATGTCAATGTACTTTTTACTACAATTGTAAGCAAGGCTGCAAAGTCGGTACACATCAGAAGCTTCTACTCCGACTCCTGAATTTTTAACACCACCGTCTCCAACCCTCTTTTAAAATTTGTAATATATCCTTCCTTACATTAATTGATAAGATGTAACGTACACGGCATTTAATCACTGTCAAGGAAAATCATCAGGGTATGTTTAGAACCTTGCTAAGCAAATATTAAGTTTGTTATTTGACATTTCGTATTGGCTTACAAGATGGTGAACGTTGTAACTAAACATAGCACCTCTTGCCTAGAAATTGCTTATTAATCGACACATTATTATTATTATTATTATTATTGTAAATAATCGACACTACAGCTGCACGATTGTTCTAATGTAAATTAAAATGCATTTTGTGTATTTATTTAAAATAAATATATATCCTAGGTACAGCATGTGGTAGCCATTTTACACTAGAAAATAAGAGAAAAGTAAAAGCAATTGCTGTAGTATGAACAAAAACAATTCTAATAGATATAAGAAAATACAGTAGATAGAATATAAATATTAAGATAACTTCCTTTCGTAAGATATTAAAAGGTAGTTTCGTGAAGTTAATACTGAGGAGGGTTAGTTAGTGAGTGATAAAGAATGTCATTTAGAGTTATTTCTTTTCTAAAGATAACCTTGGAGTTTCGATGTAAAAGTAGTCGGGTACATCTGTTATTAGCTCTCGGAACAGGTAACTTAAACAAGGATAGACTATGATTTGTGCGGACATTACCATTGATAATTTTTAAGATGACTCACAAGGAGACTTAACGGAAGTGTAACTCACCGATTTTAATGAAACTTTGCATACTTGTAGAACATCGAAAAATAATCGATACGTATTTTTATTTTTATTTTCGGCAATGGTGCGGGTTTAAGGGTAGAAACCACCCTGTGAACGTTAGGGGTGGTCTCCAAGCATAGACAGAAAACAATTATTTAATGTAGAAGAAGAAATACTGCCAGTGGGGGGTTTAGGACAGCTGATGCAGAATGTGACGTCAACATTACAAAATTCAAAATGGCGGATCCAATATGTTGATTACAATTACAAAAATCCCTTTCGGTAGGCCTACAGGCTGAGGTAGATTTCGAAGTTTCGCTGGGAGCCGGGGCTCGCCCCCCAACTTCAGTGCTTTTGAGAGGATGCGCCTCCTTTATCTTAACCAAAATCTCCCTGCAGCACTACACCACCACGGAGTACATCTTCACCCTCCCACGGTTGGCTGCGCCCCCAAAGGGAAGATTTGCCCCATTTATTGTAACCTACTCTTGGCCATACACCTTCATTGAAAATTTCGTTTCTCTACCTTCAATGATTTGGAAATTGGGTTTTTGGGGCAACCATTTTGGATCCAAGTTGACGACTTTTTGAAAGTTTTCTTATTTTGTCGTGACCTACTTGTGATAGTACAACTTCAAGTAAAATTTCATTTATCCAGCTCAAACGGTGTGCAAAATGGGATTTTGGGCGGTCATTTTGGATCCAAGATGGCGACTTTTCCCAAAAGTTGTGATATTTCCCTAAGCTACTCGTCATAATGCACCTTTATGCCAAATTTCGTATCTCTAGCTCAAACGGTGTGGAAAATGGATTTTTAGGTCCGCCATTTTGGATCCAAGATGGCGTCTTTGAACTCATTAGGTAACATTTTCATAATCAAAA
>JAGDQP010015740.1:0-22531 GCA_022664845.1 Lepisma saccharinum
GGCTCGCTGTGAGCCGCGCCTCGGTTCGGCTCAGCTCAGTGCGAGCCTCGGCTCAGGACGGCTCGAGCCGATCGAGCCATGAGCCGAGCCGAGCGAGCCGTTGACATCCCTATGTATTTCTGAAAAATCAGGGTTATACAAAAGCTGCACTGCACGTTTTTTCGTCTGGACTTGCTCTGGCTCATAATTAATTTTACTTTCCATCTTCGCCTTTTCACTACCTACAATAGAGAATTCTTCCGGTCGAAACTGAAAAGTATGTTCTGAACTACGTGTTTCACTCACTTCACTAACACTAGGTGCACTAGAGGCTTCTTCGGTATTTAAACCAATGAGAAATATTTGCACTCGATGGGAATATATTAAGGTAAAGCGTGGCAGAGGCTTATCCACTTCAGAAAAAAACGACGTCACTATACACTGAGTAGGATAACTTCTGAGCATGATTAATTTTGACTGACCTCGTCACTGTTGCATATTGAGCGAAGAAGGCATTAACTTGTGCGCCACTGACGTCTAGCGAAATTATTCCGAACTGATTGTTAAAATTTCAGGTTACTCCTTAACCACTGGCAGTGGCTTCACTACGTTATTCATGCGAAATTGTGGAACACCGTGACTGTTCTTGTAACACTTTGTTCATCAATATAGAGTTTCTAAGTTTAAAAAACATTTTGTTTAAATTAAGGTCAAACGACAAAATGTCACTAGCTGGAATTTTCAACTGCTCCCACACATTCTGTTGTGTAATCTCATTACTGGGTTTCTCTGGTAATGTATGTAAGTCTATGGAAATCGTATTTCTTCGAATTATTGATTAATTATTATGCAATGACATACTACTGAGTAATTAGAAGAAATTAAACTAAACCAGCAATTTAAACTGGTACAAAAAAAGGAAACTTCAGCCACGCACTTTGCATTGCACTGAAGTACAAACACCTCACCGGATCGAGGAGGAAAAACATCCTGTCTCTATCGTTGCACCGTGGGAGCTGCGCGCATGCCACGAGAGACTCAGGGTAAACAGGCTTTAAGCTTAACTCTTACTGAAATAAAAGCAAAGTAAAAGTCATAGAAAACTTATTTTTGTTTCAGTTACAGTTTTTCGTGCATCTATAAGCTAATCATCAATTGACTACTAATTTGCTATATTGCATACATATGAAAACCATGATGTATAATTTGTTAAAAGTTTAAAGAACAGTATTTAACGTCCCAAGTGTGAACAAGGAAAAGGACGTAGCAACATCATTGTATTATAATTTATTTTCTAACCAATAGCTTCAAAAGAATATGTGTAATTACTTTTATTCACATATTTTTCACATCGTGACTATATATACTAAACATTATTTTATTCATAATGATTAGTACTCTAAAACTGTACTAATAAACTCATTGTATTAAAACCCGCGGAGTGGTCACTCATACTGTTGCGAGGTTCCTACGTAGCTGATTTTCTGGACTTAAACTTTCTAAAAGCTGCTAGAGAGTCTGGTCAGACTGTAATTGACTGCGTGTATCAGGAGTCTTGAATTATTTTCTTCTGAGTCCCGATTGATAGTAATATTCCCAATAAGGCCTTTACAGAACATATATAGTTGATCAAGTATCAGCAAGATCGAGTATCAGAAAGAGTTCTGGCCTCGCATTCGGAAGGTTCTGGGATCTCTATCAGTGGCCGAGATTTCTGACAGGCTATTCCTCAGTCGCACAATGCAAATTATGAATAGTACCTTTAGTTCGTGGATGACTAGTTTCCTCCTCGTTTCTTCTTTCCTATCTCGGTCTGTGCCATAAATAAAATGAAGAGTGCGCCACCGTTTGAAGACACCTGTGATGTGCCATGTCTGTCACAAGCTAGAGAACAAGGTGGGAGTTGGACTCTACCCTGATCGCTAGTGCAAGCAACTACCACGATGACGGATACGTGTTATTAACGTTTGTATGATCCTCCAATAATTCCTAATCTTCTGACTCCAAATTTGTAAAACCACTTTCAAATGCATTTTCTCACATTATTTTTTTTTTTTTTGCTCTTAATCTCAAAATGTCTCCCTGTTTTCTATGTATTCTCTTCAGATTTTGGGCAGTTGTCTTCTTAGCTACTCTTTTAATTAACCCAGATCTACAGTCTCTCTGATCTTAGAGAAAATCCGTTGTGAAATGGTACTGATTTGTCTGGGCCTCACACACAGAATAAACATTTACAAAATGCAACATCAAACACCGCATCTAATGAATGAAAGGAATTATATTTTCTTATGGAAAGACTCAAGATTCCTATCGATTGTAGGATTTGTTAAATTTTTCCACTTGCTCATGCTCTTTCTTGACTAGTTCTTTAATTCTTTGAATTGAGACAGTTTACCATACTCAAAGATAATTTTACTGCTTTCCCGTTGCCCTCAAATTTGAATACTAAATAGTATAAAAGTTAAATATTTCGATACACTGGTAATGTATTATTATTAGGAAACTTTTTTGGTGAACCCAACTGTTCAATTAAAGCTTAGTTTGTATTCCTCCGCGTTACTAATATCTAAGGAACGCAACGATTCTTATCTCTGCCAACTTATAACTACTGAATGGAGTTGAGTGAAAGATGCCACAAGAGAGTAATTCACGAGGAAGAAAAACGTCATTTGCTGGGCATAACACATATAATAAATACAGGAGTAATTTTGAAGCAAAAAGTGAAAGGTAAAATTACGAAATAAATTGGTTGGTTTTGCTAACTGCACGGTCATCAAATTGTACTTGTTTTCCTTGAAAGTTCACTCTTCTCTGGGTGTGCCATTAATGATCAAGAGACAGTGTTTTGACTAAAACATTTCTGATGACAATATGAATATATCAAAACTTCAAGCTCGATACGGAACCTCAGGACATTGTCGTATCGGACTTAAATTTTGCATGTATCTTTGTGATATCATTTTACATTGGATACCCCAGGGCCCAAAGAATCAAAAAAAATCTATCCACCCTAATGAGCAGTCATGCCTCTGCACCTAGACTCAAACACCTTTAATTAAAAAATACGACGATAAAAGATTAAAGAATAACGTTCTACCCAGAATCTCTGATAAAAAGAAAGAAACTTCTCGAGTGTAAAAATAATTTAAATGAATACTGGTTACTCCGTTGGAGAACTACGCAATGCCACATTTCTGCAAAATAATTTTAATTTACCATATGAATGATTCAATTGATACTATTTATTCGTAGATTTATTTAACATATGCTAAGCATACACACACACACACACACACATATATATATTATCTATTATATATATATATATATATATATATATATATTCGTCGCTTTCAATACAGAAGGGCGTAACTTACACTTTTTGCGATTTTGAGATTTTCAGCTCTTCCGATAGATGTCAATCGTGTCTAGGTACTGAGAAATTTTTGTGACTGTACGATGTACCGTTCAGCTGTGGGGGGTCATTTTCATAAGGGCGTTTAGAGATATGTAAGTTAGCTGTACAAAGCATAAGGGCTTAAATGACACATACGCCCTTCTGTAATGGACGATCTGAGTACACAATGGTACGGTCTGGCGCTCATACGCCACAATGAGTATCGTATTTTTTGGTCTCTTATTGTTTGTGATTGTTGATTTGGATTTGTTTACGACTTTGATTGTTAATAGAAGCTTGGTCAATGACGTATAAAAGTGTCTGTTTTCCCTCTGTATTTATAAGTGTAGAAAAGCAATAAATAGAAAAGAAGCAACACAGTTATTGTGTTAGAAGGAGGAAAGCAAGAAAGTCGTAAAAATGAATAGGCGAAGCAAAATTGTTGCTAAAGAAGATATCTGCCGGTTACTGACCTACAATGATGATGATAGTCCTACAGAGTATGCAGAGCTGGAAGATGATGGGGATGGGGATTCAGAATATTTATCTAAAAAAGGTATAGTATATTTATACTTAAATTGATATTTTTTCTAAGGATGAATAGTTTAAATTACGAAAATAATAGCAACGGCTTTATTGACTAAGAATATCCTTTAAATTTGTTATAGCAAAGGAGTGCCATCAAATTTAGTTAGTATAGAATCTATGAGCTGATAATGAGCTTTAAGATATTGGGAGTAAAAACATTATACAGTAGATAGAGCCTCAATAATCTGACACAGTTTCAAAGCTATTTCTCAGCCTCTATTCAACCGATTGGCACTATATTTGGAGGATAGACTGCCATGGCTATCTTATCATGTCCCCTAAAATTTGAAGGAGATCGATTGTATGGGTGCTAAGAAATAGACTGAAAACTGTCATCGATTACCAAGAATCCAGAATGTTCTTTAATATTATCAATCAATTTCATTTTAATTAACTCTCCAAAGGCTGTACACATGTTGATAAGAATTTCTTGTTTAAAGTTTGTAAAAGATTATTTTCCTACCATAGAACAGTACCCCTGTTTTGCAGATGATGTTGTTGTTATATCAAAACAAACAGTTTGTGGGTTATATGCTTCATTCATTTCCCTTCTCGAGTCTCTTTCCTTTCTTCGTTTTCTTCTTCCTTTGTATGTGCTCTTCGTAGATTTGCAGCTCTGATCCCTTCTGATCTGCGGACAATTTCTTAAATTTAACACGTACCAATCTCTTTTTCGGGTTAGTAATTTCAATATGGAATTATTTTAACAGCTTCCAATAAAATGTAAGGGTCGTTAAGTTTTATCCAAACGCATTAAAAATATATAATACTATCTTTTTAGATAATTATCTTTTTAATTCGTTCTATTTGTATCTCAAATGGCTTTATGAGATTCAGTAGTATGTGATAACTAGGCCGTCAAATCGGCCTCAGACAACGTTTATGAAAAACAAATTTAAGGTAAATGAAACAATGTATTTTTGTACTAAATATTTTCGTTTATTTTGGTTCGTTAGAAGTTATATTTAGGTAAATATTTAGTATATTTCCTTTTATTTTACAGATAAAAATCCATCTCATCCTGAATACTGCACGGGTAACGGAGAAGATGCAAATACTTCTCGTGAGAAGCCACGGTCCAAAGGTTTGGAAGCTGAGACATGTTTCTCAGTTGCAGTAAATGAAAGAAAATCCATCAGAGGCGGCATATCTAAGAGACAGTTAGCGAAGGAAAAACGTAATCGAGGAGAAGAATACTTAACAATGACAGGTGGAGTACGTAGTGATCTCAAAGTTAAGACAGTCTCATGTAAGTGTATGCATAGTTGTTCTGTTATAAGTGAAGAGAAGAGGATAATTGCTCATAACACATATTGGAGCATGGGTGATCGTAAGAGACAAAGAAGCTTCCTGTTCAGTCATATGAAACGCGTTGGTAAGGAAAGGGGAGTAAAAGAAAACATCCTCGAGAAGGCTGTATTCTGTGCAATATTTTCTAACAATTGACGGACTAAAGGTGCAAGTGTGCAAACAGTTCTTCCTACGTACGTTGGATATCAGTGAAAATGCTTGCCGCGTCGCGATGCAGAAAGGTCTTATAGATGGAAATACTGGTTCAGAACTACGAGGTAAGCATGTTCCGAAAAAAATGTATTGGGACAGGAAATAATTGAAGTTGTCAAATCACACATAACATCCACACCTCGGGTCGAATCCCATTACTGCCGAGCTTCCACATCACAAGTTTATTGCATAGACCCTGGGCTGTCTCTCTTGAAATTGTACGATCTCTACAAACTTTACTGTGAAGAAAAAGGTCTCGATAAAGCGCGTATAATTGGTGGCACATCTTACTGGAAGTTGTAGAAAGAGATGAATATGAAAATTCACAAACCGAAAAAAGATCAATGCAAAATGTATGTGTTAAGTTTAGTAAGTTGTCCGAAGATGAAAAGGGAGCAGAGCTGCAAAATTACGAGGAGCACAAACAAAAGAAGGATGAAGCAAGGGAAGAAAAGAGGCTCGACAAGGAGAATGCATTGAAAGATAAAACTCATAAGGTGATTTGTTTTGACCTTCATCAAGTGTTAACAACGCCCTCCTGCAAAACAGGAGTTTTTTATTACGCGAGGAAACTGAACGTTTATAACCTTACTATTTACGATGTTACTATTCATGAAGGCTACTGTTATTTCTGGGACGAAACAAAGGGAAAGCGGGGCCCGGATGAAATTGCATCATGTGTTCTTAAACATTAGGCCAATTACCAACGGAAGTTGAACATTTGACCATATATTCAGACTGCTGCGGAGGCCAATATTTAAACAAGAAATTCGCATCAATGTGTCTCTATGCTGTGAGTAGTACTCATATAAAAACGATTGATCATAAACTTCTTGAGCCGGAACACACCAAAATGGAAGTTGATTCCATGCATAGTACCATTGAGCACGCGAAAACGCAACACAGATGTCTTCGTTCCAACCGATTGGTTAACTGTTGCTCGAATGTCGAGAGAAAAGCCGTTTCCATACGAGGTACACTCGACGACAATAGATGATTTATTTGATTTCGAGGAAGCACGAAAAACTTTTATACCATATGTTAGCAAAGATGAAAAAGGCAATGAGATCGGATGGCAAAAGTTGCGATGGATGAGATTCTGTAAAGACGACTTGGGGACAGTTTTGTTCAAAACCTGCATGAGACATGAATTCTCCAGATTTTCTGTGCGCAAAGGCTCGCCGAAAAGTTGTACACTAAACCAGCATACACTCTTACCCCGGTATTCTTCTGTTAGACCTGTTTCCCAGAGAAAAAAAATACTTGGAAAATTTGTGTGATATAGGAGTAATACCGCGAGACTACGACGCCTACTTCCGAAATCTGCAAAGTGATGAAAATGCCGGAGATTTTGTTGAGGTCGATTGGTAAAAGAATTTTTCTTTGTGTAAATACAGCCACAATGGCTTTCTAAAACACAGATAAATTTTCATATTCTATAACGTATAGACTAAGTTACACTTTTTATACAAAAATATTATATACAACAAAATAAATATCATTATAATTATCACAAAAATGAGAAAAAAAGAAAACAAACTCATTAACTGTATTATCAATGTTCATTATGTACACAACTATGAAAAATGTAAAATAAAGTTACTGAAACATACGCCACAGTATAATTTAAATACTCCAGTTAATTTACATTTGTTCACAGCATAAGGGCGTAAGTAGAAAACTTTGAAATTTTATCAAGATAAAATAACAGGTTGAAAGTAAAACTTAGACAGAAAGGTACACCTGTCCTTTGCCATTAAGAGTGCAAAAAATTAAAGCTCCGCAGAAAGTAGTAAAAATGTTATGTTCAGTTGAACATACCACAAAATCTTATTTCGTCTCTCCTGTAAAATTTTGAAAATGTTAGTTACGCCCTTCTGTATTGAAAGCGACGAACTCGAAAACGCAGCCCCTGCGGAATAACTAATTATCAATCACCATCATCATACTAATCAACTACCCTCATCAACATAATCATACTTGACTTAGATTACTAAACAATATTAGATATACTAATACCATTTTATTCCAGCCAACGCGGCATCGAGGGCGCAAAACATGTAAAACCGACCTTACTAAGTGTCTCACTTAGTAGTGAATAGTACTTTATTTCTAACACCATAGTTTCAGAACCTTGTACCAAATAATACATACTAACAGTCTCCAACAGCGGGTTTTCTCCACCCTTTCCATTTTGTGGGGCTTTTTGTATGCTGTACTAACAATCAGGGATTCAGAATTTAATATTACCGACTTAAGCAGTTTTTACCGGCATCACCGGCTTTCCCCCCTCTATCAAAGATAAATCTTTCTCGCGCTTTCCTATCTTCTTTTTTCACTTTTTTAATCTCATACATAGTGGAAAATGTCTTGTGCAGATATAAACCACCTACCAATACCATTCCTATTCTTTAACATAGATCGTTGCTTAACAGCATGCGGAGAGTCAGAAATAAGTAGCATGCTTGTTGACTCACTCACTGGGGCGTTTCTTGGAGGGAACCGATTACCATAGTTCCTCTGTTTCTGATCATTTTCCAAGCCTTGTTATTGTTTCCAGGGTATCGCTTCAATGGAGAACAGTTTCTCTCTCTATCTCTATATATCTCGTACTATTAGAAAACGATGGTAGCAATCGTTCACCCGCTTTTCTATTGATTATATTTTCAGGAGATGTACTTTGTACTAGGTTCAATCCATATCTTCAATAAATTGTTAGTTTGTAGATCTATCACATTTTAAACGATAGATTTCGACAGGATTTTCGCATTCTGCTGATCACCAAGTTATTTGACTAAAAGGCGAGCTTTTAGAACTTAAAAATAAATATAGAATAGGGTGACACAATGATGACGAGGCAATAATACTGTAGCTGCTGTTTTGTTTTTAATAAATTGTATTGAATGATTTTATATATCGACGGCTTAGGGTCATAGAAACGAATCTACAAAAAGTTAGTTTTCAGAATCGCGAAAATAATTTTTTTGCGTATTTGATTTTAGTTTGTGATAATCCAAAATTATTTTTATTTTATCGACCATTTTTTACAAGGAAGTTTGAAATGTTCCAAGACGTTTTCATATTGAGAAGAATAAAAAGCAACGCTACACTATTCGTTTAAAATTAAATTAAAAAATTGCTTCTGACATACGTTGGATGTTAAGTAAAACTGCCTTTGACATAAGTTTCTTGTGCACAAACAAAACAATGTACCAGATAGTGTTTTGTGTAAGATTAAAATTCTAAAATGAAACAAACTGTAGCATGCTGGTACAAAATTTCAAACTGTTTCCTAACCGTACTGTTACGATTGATTCTTCTTTGACATTGTGTTCATACCTCATTTTAATCAGATAAGTTTTCACTGCCTTCTTGTTCTTTCGATCCAACTAATGACTTGTAGAAATAATGGTACTGTTGTTTGATTACACCACTTTTGCACAAGTCCAAAAGATCATTAATTTCGGCCTTGCAATTGGCAACGGTTCTCTCTATGCAGGTTGAAGATCAACATCAAGAATTGAAAAATGGCGTCTTTCTCTTCTACTAATTGGGAAGGAATGGAAATTGTCTTCCTGTTGATCGTATTGAAGTGAACATGATTAGGGGCATTTTTTCTATATTGAAGCCACATTATGTCCAACCAGCGAACCTTATTGCCTTCAGTATCAACAGTCTTGTTTTTGGAATGTCCTTTTAAATTGCCTTGAAATCAGGTATATCTGATTGGTCTATTTCTTTTACTTCATACT
Organism: Lepisma saccharinum; assembly: GCA_022664845.1. Taxonomy (NCBI): domain Eukaryota; kingdom Metazoa; phylum Arthropoda; class Insecta; order Zygentoma; family Lepismatidae; genus Lepisma; species Lepisma saccharinum. Next base: position 9,220 of record JAGDQP010015740.1, read on the forward strand.
TATGGCCTTTAGAAGCACATCTTGCTATCGCATACCACCTAGATGGATAGAATATTTCCACATGTTTACTTGCATTTTTGATGCGATCATGTACTGAACCACATTCCATTTGGGAATGTCCTGTTTCGAAAATAAATGGTTGATGACAGGTACATGCAACGACTGTGTGGCATACAAACACATGGTACTCACTACTGAATTTCTGTTTTGTCCACCACATGTATCGGACATAAACACCCACTCTTGATTAACATCAGGATTGATTAACAGCGGATCTCTTCATATAATCATAAACAAAGGCCGAAATTACATTTGAACCTCTACCACCAATCTCCTCGTGCCACATAAAGTTTTCAGCCTTTCTTGTTGCCACACCATAAACCGTAAGATTCTACACTGATAATCTTCGTTTGTTAAAAATGGCTTTAGCGTTAACTGCTGGAGAATATCTAACAGCTTCCATATCAAATTCCATAATTTTACAATTTCCATTCTCAACCTCTTGTTTATAGAAATCTCTCATACCCCGTGCCCTTTCCTTCTTCGAAAGGTGTTTCTCATGGGCCTCCTGTGCTACTAGTTTCTCTGAACCGTTTAGTTGATCAAATGTGAAACATTTGTCACACCTGTCTTTTATTGGTACATGAAATGAAATATTAAAATTATTCTAGAAAATATTACGATAAAACCATTTTTTTTTCTGGTACAACACCGTTGCTTTCACATTTTTCAATGTACATGTCATACATTTTAGAGAGACTTTGATCTGAAGGAAGATATTCCCTTTTTGTTTATTTACGTGTATAATGAGATGGAACCCTCTTGAAGGAATTTATGTGATCTATGATATATTTCCTACTTTATTCTGGTCTCTTTAAACCTGGCGTATATTTGTCTCTCTTTTCATCTTCCACCGCTCCGCAGTCATCTTTCTTCTTAAGCATGTTTCTCACAACAGTTTCTGACATAACTAATGTTGCTAAGATTTTTTTTGGGGGGGGGGGCATACTTGAACATGAGTATCGTTCTTCACTAGGTAAAATTGTCTACTTTTATTTCTCCAGGAAACATTAGCAGTTGTTCTGGTTACAGACTTTTCCGTTTCTATTATAAGAGTATTAGGATATTGTTGCTACTTACTGACGTCAGACACACGCCTCCGATAGCTTTCCGATCTTCCTCACTGAAGTTAATATTTCATTTGCGAATGCACTGTGAACAATCTTGAGGCTTAGCACTTTTCTCTTGCTTGATTTTTCCACTCTTAGTGAGAGCTTCTAGACCTGACTGATTTTTTATCCTTTGAATGTTTCGTTTCCAGTTATGTGGAACAGCTACTTGGTTCCTTGTTTTTTTTTCCTTCGGCCTATCTTGTGGAGCTTTTCCCCCGTATTGACATTGGAACATTCACTTCGTGTAATACTCTCCACTTGTTCACAGAGTTCATTTTGCTTCTCGACAAGCATATCACAAATCGTATTGGTATCACTCTTCTCTTGAACACAGATATTTTGAGTCGCCACTATTCCATTAGTATCTCCACTAGTGCATATTGGCATGAGTGTTGCATACGTTTTCCTACCAATATTTGGATGTGCATTCACAACAGTCCTACTCTTCTTACAGCAAGGTGATGGCGTTTCGCTGCAGGAATCCGATATTTCACTTGGAGAGTATGAAAGGTCCCTCTCAAGACGGTATTCCTCATCAGAGCCTGTTCCACTCTCTGAATCTTCTCATGGCAGCCCTCTGAGACTCTGTAAAATAAACAATATATAAACGCAATAGTTTAATAGAACAATGTATTTGACGGCAGATAAGTAGCTTACATAAAAAGTATTTAAATTTAGTTTATGCGAATCAATAAAATTACCCTATACTTTTAACCCTTGATTTACCATGCTTGAATGTGCAACGTATATTATCAAGGGGGGTCAAATTTTACATCTACATTAATTCCCTTTTGCATAGTTTAGACCTACTAATTTCTAAATTTGTACTTTTATTTTTGCTATTTTCATAACTTAATTAATAATCATACGAGTACATAAAAATATCTGTGAAATTTATATAATAACACGCATTGTTTTACTAAAATGAGTAAATTAACTTCGAATTACCTTTGTTTTAAATAACTGTTATATTTACAAAGTGTCGCATAAAACGTTACGTCGTGTTTCTTTAACAAAACATAATATTCTTTATTAATGTGATTCCTGATATTTTTTGTTAAAGAATCGTATCGCTCAGATCTGATAGCATTAGCTTACAGTGTCAGCAAATGTGTCACAACAATGAAAGAAAAGTGAAACAATACCGATACGTTAACTGCATCCATTACCTTCAGCATAATATTATTGTGTTTCATGAGTTACAAACATCTTCCTACTGAATTAATTTAATTTAAAAAGGCTATTATAGTAAATGTGTGGACTTTCCTCACTTCTTTCACTTCGTGAATTCCCAGTTGACGCCAATCATAGTATTTTTCGAGATCTCTTCGAAGCCATTGTGACAGACCAGTCACAATATTGAAACTGACGGTGATACAAGCATGAACACTCTTGCTTTACAGGTCGTTATTTGCCTACCGTATCTACGATATAGGATAGAAACTTTAGAAGCAAATATACGTATCTTGATATACGGTTCTTTCACTCGAATGTAAATAACAACAACGTTCGTAACAAAATAACTTATATTGATATACGGTCATTTCATTCTAATGCTATTTCCAATTTGTGTAGTTACGATTCATGCTATCTTGGTAACAGTAAAAGGTACACTTACAATCATTTCACAGCAAGAAACATTCGACTTCTGATATGTCAGAAGTGGTCGTATCTAAAAAAAAATGTAGCAAATGTCACAACTCTGGTTGGTAATGCCTGTTTACTATGGTTTCAAATGAATACGTTCTGAACTGCCAATGTCTTGGTTTTCGATATTAAAGCAACTATTCTATATTTAGAACCAATCCTTTATTTTAATTCTGAATGCAGCGCAATGTCTAATCCTTTAACTGAAAGTTCCACAGAAGTGGGTGTTTTGGGTAGCAGCCATTTTGGATTTCATAATGCAAGCCGTTATCTTATAATTCGGAAGTCAAACGATTCGAATTAAGAATCGTTTTCATTAGGTTTCAGAATATACATGTATTAACTTGAAGGAAAAATGGAAGTTATTTCAACATAAGGCCCTTTAGGGTTGCCGTTATTGAACTTTAGATTTTTGTACATAAAAACAAAACTGGATTGATTTCGAAAACTTCAGATATTAAATTAATGAAAATTTGACTTTTATACAAGTCGTATGATGAATTTATCCCAGTCATACCCGTACACTTTAATTGACGTTGAGTGATATTTCGGGCACACTGAGAATACTATGTTATTTCTCGACTGATTCTTACACAAGATTACTCTGCAAAACTTTCCTAGGATGCACAGTTCTCAAGTATTAAAAATATTGATTGGCAACAATATAAAACGTATAATAACTAATGGTCTCTTAACAAGATTTCAGTTTAGTACAAAATGTTAAGAATAATAATTCTTGTGTCTAATTCAGTATAGACAGTACATAGGATAAAGATGTTACTGAACCCCAAACACAAATAAAGTTACTATCACGACTTATACAATGATTTAATCACTTTTACATTTGTTAATCTGGGATGAGAATTCCCATTTATTGAGATTATATTCCATTTCTGTGAAAGCAAGCACAGCATTTATTATGTTACGATAAGAAAGGCATAATGCTGGTCAAGTGTTTGGCTGTCGCCATTTGCTTGTTTTCATAGAAATAGAACATTCTCAATTAATGGGAATTCCTGTTCCCATTTGACAAATAGAACGTGATTAAAGAATGTGATAAGACGTGCAAGTAACTTCGTTTGTTTTGGGGGTTCAGCAACATACATTTGATCCCCTACACGTTTGAATCTATAGCGTAGTCGTTTAATTCAAATGTTATTCAATACATATCGTTTTCCGCTAGTGCTTTTTCGTCTGACAATTTAGCCAAGTCCAGTTCCTGCAGAGCGTTTGTAGCGCGCGGTTGGGAAGTGAAGTGCTCCGTGTTCAGTGTTAGTGTGAGCACGTGGTGTGCTATAGTATAGCAGTTATAGTGAAATACGATTACTCATAGTATGGCTTATATGGAAGCTGCCCATATTGCGCGCAAAAAAAATCATTACAAATTGATCTGTTTTCGTTACCAGTTAAATTACGTTTAGAAAATTTACATGAAGCTATTCGTCATGACTTTGGTTTAGTGGAAGGAGAAATACAGTCGATTGAACCGGATCATTATTACACAAAATCATATGTACGGGTGGCCAATTTGGATATCGCAAAACGTACATTAGCAAAGTGTGAAGGTCAATTAGTGTATGCATCGGAGTATGAACAATTTGTCTTACCAGTGTCGATTGACGAACCGGAAGCTACGATAGTCTCAGTGTGTGTTGCCCCACTAGAGATTTCAGATCAGCAAATACAGACAACTTTTAGTGCTTATGGTACCGTAACTAAAGTCGTCCAGATCCGCTATCCCGGACATATCTACCCATATGCGGTCTACACTGGAAAAAGGCTAGTGCATTTCTCTAAGGTGGACCGGCACATTCCCTTATTTTTGACCATTAAAAACTTTAAATTACAAACCCGTATACAAGGGCAAAATCAGCCCAGTGCTACGGCGGTAATTGACACTTCTAATACGGTTTCGCTCACCGTGTCTCAACAAACAAAGCAGATTCCGTCTTTAAATCAAGAAAACTTTCCTACAGTGCAAGAGTCTATTTCTCGGCAGTCGCTCGTTAAAGAGCTCGACAGTGGCAACCCTGTCACAGGCCTTGACGCGCCAATTGGCACCCGTGACCTACCAGGTAATCAGCTTTCGTTCGTTTTGGACCAGTAGTTACTTCAGTGCTCACGGATGACTCATTACCTTCTCCTTATGAGAAACAACTAGAAACGCCATCCGTTCCAGTTTGTGAGTTTCCTTCGTCTGTGCATACTGATTACAAGACTGATCACAGTATTAACGTCAGTGCTTCTTCTATTAATAGTAACGAACACCTTGCCGGGGACGAGGAGATCAACCCGTTATCGTCGAGTATTTCTCGTGTGTCACAAGTGGTTAGTGATACCCCGCCTTCCAGTTCATTTAGTTCTATTCTCCCCATCCCCTGTTTCTGTTAAACATATCATCGAAGGACTCTTCGGTCGACAATACAGTGTCGCTTAGCGGTAAACGATTGAAAAGTGGTAAATTCAATTACAAGGCAAGTGATAACCAAATGTTAGTGGATACAGCTCGTGTGTCCAAAAAAGCTAAAATTAAGGTGAAACATTCGTCAAGCCGTACTAGATCGTATAAAGAAGAAGCATTGACTTGACGAGGCCCGTCTATCAGGTACCAGGTATAATCACAAAAACAACCCACGCAATCAGTGTCCCTCCCTATATGAAGGTAGGTGTTAATAGCTTTTTGATTGTTCGTTTAACGCACTTAACATGCGCCGTGTAAGTTTGACTTTCATTTCCCTGCTCTTTGGGTGGATCATGGCAGGACCTTTGAAGAGCCCATCGTTGGGTCTGTGTTCTATGAATGTGGCCCATGCATTTAATGCCGACAGAGTTGATAGTTTTAGAAAATGTTTACTCTATCGAACAGTCCACGTGGCTGCTATACAAGAGTGTGCTAGTGTCCAATGGAACTTTCCCTTTTACGAAACTATTTTCAATTATGATATTGAAACAAAAATTGGAACTGCTCTGTTTATTAGACAGGATCTTGTATATGACAATTGTTTTTTACACCCTAGTGGTCGTCTCACCTCCATTACCATACAAAATTTAGCCTTCATTTGTCTTTATGCCCCAAGCGGCACTCATATGTATCATACTGGGGAGTTACTTTTTAGCAACATCTTAGTACCTGAGATCCAAAAATTTCATAATTATCATGTAATTATCATGGGCGATATGAACGCAACAAGACACCTTAAAGACAGTACATCTGGTTCAAATATTAGTCCTATGCTTCAACATATTGTACAAGAATTTCGTCTTATTGACGTCTGGGAATCTTCTCACCCCACCGATAACGCCGCCACATACTTTTACGCGCAAGGTTCCTCGCGCATTGACGTGATCTATGTTGATGCCCGTTTACGGAACAATATACAAAGTATCCATCTCGAGTGGTTATCATTTTCAGATCACAAATGTTTAACGTTGAATTTAAAGAGTGCCGTTGAAACTCACTTTCATGTGTCTCCCGTGTGGCGTTGTAAGGAATCTCTTACAACATCTCCGGCGTATGAATATTTAATTGTTAATATGTGGAATTATTATGTAACACAAACCAGATATCAAAATAATTTGTTGATGTGGTGGATTGGTTTCAAAAAGAAAGTTAAATATGAGTCGATTTCGTTTTGTAAACAAAGGGATGCTCAAATCAAAAGAGAACTTACGAATTACTATGGCCTTTTAGGTCAATATAGTCAGCTAGTCGATCATCACAGTCAGTATTTACCGCACCTTAAACGAATTTAAAGTAATATTAGACGAATTCATAACCAATTAAATAGAGATCGCATTAGTAAATCCACATTAAAACAAGTTGGTATAAATGAACCACCTATGTTTGTTCATGCGATTAATGAGCGTAAACAAGCCAACCGTTAATTCATTAATAATTTTACCACGGAAGAGGGAGTTAAAGTCTCTGGTAATCAAATTTATCCGGCCATTAGGGATCACTATAAACGTTTTTATAACGCACAACCTCGTCAAGATCATTTCCCTCATAATGATGACATAGAGTGCCCTATGTTACCAGATGCCTATAGATCGAGTTTAGCGCAACCTTTTACTGTGAGTGAAACTGGGCAGGCTTTGGACCGTATGAATGTTAATGCTTCACAAGGTATTGATGGATTGGGGGGGCGCTTTTATCAACGTTTCAAACAGTTGTTACTTCCTATGTTAACCTCACTTTATAATCAGTTTTTACAGGTTCGTTTTTTTTTGTATCGACTTTAATCAAGCAATAGGTTTGTTACTTTCAAAAAAAGAAAATTCTAGAAAGACTCATAACTTAATGTTGATTTCACTGTTAAATGTTGATTGTAAACTGCTTTCTAAGGTTCTCATGTTTCGTCTCAAACCATTTATGAATTTCTTGTTAGATGAAAGTCATGGTGGCTTGGCCCATATAAAACCATCCATGTCTTATTAGCTAATTTGCGTGAATTAATTTCCGCAACTCAACTTAAGATTGTGCCCCCCTTTCTGATATATTCTACGGATTTATCTCAGGCTTTCCCGTCATTAAATGTCAATTATTTACTTGAAGTGTTGAAACGTCTTAATTTGCCTGAAAATATCCTTATGTTATTGTCAAATGCTTTTCAGGTACGAACTATTAGACTTGAAGTTAATAAACGTTTATTAACAGAATTTAACATGGAACGTGGAGTCCACCAAGGTGACCCTCTATCCTCATATTTGTTTAATTTAGGCCTGATGCCATTAATCCAACTCGTAAAAAACGGCCTGGCGGGCATATCCTTGAATCGGGTGGTGATAAAGGCCTTGGCCTATGTAGATGATGTCATTTGGTTATCACGAGGTGCCACAGAAATCCAACACATTTTAGAAGTGTTACAATTATTTGCTCAGACCTCGAGCATATCTATAAATCATACTAAAACAAAAATCTTAGTAATGGATCATGCACTTACTCCCTATCCGTTCCTTAGACACTATTACTGACTCTCTTCAGTTTGTAGGAAACTGGTGGTCTCACACAATTAAGAAAACCATTGCCTTAAATTCTCAGGCCCTCATACACAAAATTACAACTAGTGTCCACCAATACAAACTGTGTTTTGACACGTTATTAACCAGAGCAAGATTTATTAATGTGTTTATTATCAGTCAGGCCACATATCTTCTTCAACTGTTTCCATTAACGCAGAAAACGTATGCCTCCATAGACACTCAAATTTGAATTCTTTTATGGTTCAATTACAAAATCCGTATTCATAGAACCACTTGCCAATTACCTCTGCTTTATGGCGGTCTCCACCTCAAAAATGTCCGACTCCATGGAGAAGCGCTGTTACTTCACCGCACTATTCAGTTAGTTTGCCAATACCGTAACGAATATGCCTCACAAATTATGTTGGAAGCATGTCGTCGCACTGAACTGGTACTCCCCTTATATACGCTTCCATGGAAAAATCTGCTCCCTTATCTTCATCATGCTTTCGTTGAAATTGCATATGCTACGGTCGCCCAAATCCCCATAGATCAATGGTCTGTTCGACTTTTATATTGTCATCTTCAGAAAGCAAAGCCGGTACATATCCCTGCTATTCAACGTCATAACTCTAACAAACTATGGGCAGTCATATGATCGAACCTGTCTGAGGTGGTGGATGACCCCTTAGTACATAATACTGCATATCAGGTTATTCATCGTACTTGGCCACACCAAGAAGTTTTGTATATCCGTGGTTCTGTTCGTGATAATAAATGTCGGTTATGTGGTAAAGTTGAAACTTTAATTCATGTCATCCTTGGTTGCCCAAATACTTCTTCAATTTGGCATCAATATTGTAAAATAGCTAATAGAATTTTAAGAGGTTATGTTTCGACATATTCGCTAGAAGATATTATTTATTATCCAGCGTTTCAAGTGTTTCCCCGGGCGAGAAAGAATTCTTTTTTGGTTGACATGTCACACTATTGATATCATGCTTACAAAGCCCACTCTTACAGATGTGGCCTTCTATGTTGCATTGTTAAAAAGCTTCGTTCACCAACTACCAGCAGATAAGAAATACTGCAAATTTGCTAATTATGATAGAGCATTGTATGTCTAAACTCTGTTTTTTTTTGCCTCTTTAGTTTAATTGTTTATATAATATATTGTTAATACATAATTGTTTTGTAATGATGGTTTTTTATTGACTAATAAAAAAAAGTCGGTACCACGCTCGATTTTTAATTGAGCAACACATGTTCAAATCTCACTGCAGCCGTAAACTTATTTTTTTTCTCAGTACCGAATTCAACACTGTGTGTTGTGTTGATTTAACACACAACGCTGAAACACCGCCTTGTGTTTAATTAACACAGCTATTTTTGCAGTGCAGAGTAGTAGAGATGATAGTGTTGCTCACATATTTTATTTACCAATCAAGTATGGTTAGGTGACATTTGAAACTTAGAGCCCTATTCAACTGTAGGTTTAAAAACAGAAAAAATAAACATTTGTTTATTGAATATTATCCTGCATCTGCAATGCGGGTGGAGACCGTGCTCAACAGCTAATTTATACATAAAGTAAATAAACTGAATGGCTCGTCTTTTACAAACCGACACATAGTCATAGATTAACATAACAGTTCATAGGCTAACAAAATAGCAGTCCTCATATTGCGTACAACTAATTACATTTCTATTGTATATTTAGTTTCATCTTAAAATTAACTCTGGTTTATGAAGAAAATAATGTAGTGAAAAATTCTACAAAAGTGATACAATAAGTGGAAATTTGGAACCATGAATAATTATGTCAAATCAAGCCTTACCCTCCAGCTTCCATCGAAGTCCTCTAAAAGTTCTATTCCGCCGAAGGCTTCGAGTGCACAATCAACAAATTCAGCTGATATGCTGCCATAACTAACTATCATATCATCCCTTTGATAGCCGCATGCTCCCACAGAATATACTTCAACCTTCACATTCATTTTTTCACACTGATGAAAAAAAAAAGAAATCGAATTTAAAAAGGCAGGAAGTAAAGCCTAACTCAAAACTTTATGCTAGTAAATGGTTCCCCCAAGTAAAGGGGTACACTATATTGACGGGTAGGTAGTTTATAAGACAAAATACATATTATAAATACACACTTATTTCAATTCTGTCTAAAATATTTTGGGAAAACCTTAAATACTGTTCTAACCGTCAGTCGCTATGTCGGTATTTGAAATGAGTAAACAATCAATGAATGCAAGTTTCCAAAAATATGTGTGTACTATCGTGGCCAATATAATGTTTACATGACTTTCTTATATACGATTTTTCTCTAAGCCTAAAAGATTGGTAGCACAGATATCGTAGAGTGGGCGGTGTGTGATTCTGAGTGTGTGTGAGCGAGCAAGGGTCGGAATTGTCCTTTCTTTAACATAAAACATTATCACATGTTCTGGGTTCTGGAAAGTTGTTCATGATTTCTTGTAGTATGTAGCAAATAGTAAAACAACCTAAGCAAGACTCATTACAAACACCAAAACAGGAATAAAGGTATTTTTATTTTAGTTGTCCATAGTTGCCTAAAAGCTATAAATAAGATGCAAACCCAACGAGTATAATATTATATGTAAACCTGCCACTCTGTTAATCTACATATTGCTTCTTAAGCCATGTGGAAAGATCGACATGGAGACCGAGATGGATCGAGTGGCCGTAGCTCAGTTGCTATAGCATTGGTTTAGCAATCGAAGAGTTCTGGAATGGCCATTTAACTTGACTGAGGTAGAACCGAGCCATTTACCTCACGATACTAATAAACTAATGCTTATAATAATAGTCTATAATAAACACACACACACTCACATAATGATAGAGAGTGTGTGTAGGAGAAGGAATGAGTAGGAGACAAAGGGAAAAAAGTAATTGAGGAAATCATGGAAAGAAACAGAAGGATAAAGAAAGATCAATGAAAACATTGAAACTAGATTGATTTATTATTATCCTAAAGAACAAACTCAAACACACGGTTTACTTTCTGATTCTAGGAAGTGATGCTTCAACTCTCTCCAGCCCTAGAAGAATTCCTGATTGAATTCTGTAAGTAGTTGAAGCTATCATTTTAGTCGAAATAACACAGTGCTGACTGGGTATCGAACCCTGGTCGTCTGAATGAAAGGTCAAGACGGAACCACTGCACCACATATTTCACTTCTAAAAACCTTCGCAACAAACACATTTTACAGTTGTATTGTGTTAAAGATGTACAAGAAAACTGGACGCTTCAGGTCAATGATTTGTTCGTATAGTTGTGCTCTAAAAACCCACATACTTTATTTTCACCTTCCAACCAATATTCGTTAATCGTCGTCTTCTTTATCTACAAGGACAGTAACATTCATACCTTAGGAAATGCATCACATGCGTTAGGTATTACGCATACACGTGCATTAGGAGTTCAAGTATTATATTGTGCCCAGATTGTCAGTGTTGCTAACCTTTTTTTTAAAAAAAAAAGAACAAAGCATGTTTGAAAAGTTGTTTCCACGTCGTTGGAAGTTAAACAAATATTATAATGATACATATTGTGATTGTCCCGGTTCCATATCACCCACGTTGTCAGTGTTGCCAACCTATTTTAAATTCTACTCATACAAGTCTACATTATATTACACCAAATTGTGCATAATATGCATTATTAATCAACCTAAACTCACGATGGAATTTCCTTGATCTCAGATAACCTCAACTCACGATATGACTTTAACATCAAGTTTACAATAAAATGTCAAACTCAACCTCATGATAGAACTTCAACTCAGATCTCTCTCAACCTCACCATGAAACATTAACCTCGACCTTACTCAGCTTCAACCTCATTATGGAAGTTCATGTTCGACTGCTCTCAACTTCATGGGAACTTCAACACTGACCCAACTGAACATAAACTTCCCGATTGAACATTTACCTCCTTCACTAAACCTCAAATGGATTCTATCAACCTAAACCTCACGATAGAACATCAACCTCAACCTAATGATAGAACTTCAATCTCGACCTCACTTAACGTCCAACTCACGATAGAACTTCAACCTCAACCTCAGCCTCACGATGGAACTTCAACATTGACCTAACTCAGCCTTACGATGCGTATGTCAAGTTGGTACCCCAAGTGATGGTACTACTCATAAAAATAATTGTACCTTAAACTATTTCGATTGTACCTTCACCGATACCGGGAAAATGCCGGTCAAAGTTTAGGGTGCTAAGTTAACGTTGCACCCACAAACGATTGTAGTATTCATAAAATTAGTGTGCCTTAAATTACATCAATTGCAGGGATTGAAGAAACAAACATTTTATATTGTACCCTTAGGGATACAGAGAAATTAAAAGTAAAAATTTGTGGTGCTAACTTGCCACAATAGACCAGTCATTATAGGCTCGAAAATGAAGGTTTATGATAAAAAAAGTTCATACAAGCAAGGGAATTTCTAGGAATATTCTATATACCTTTGTGATTCAAATTACATAAATTCCTCAAAACTAAAAGTTCTGCTGAAGCCACAATTTTGCAAAATGGCGGAACTACGAACGCTCTCGGGAGAAGTCATAGGTCTGGGTTTAAATTGATTTAGCGAGCACACAAATTGGTCGATTGGTACAAATTATACCACATTCGAATCACAATTAAATGGGTTTTCACACGATGTATACCAGTGGACTTCGCGAGGTTCGCATGGACATCGCGATGTTAATAGGATGTCCATGGAATATCCAGGGTATGTGCTGGCTATTAGAGTAATATTCCCAGCATAAGTTTGGGTACCAATTTTAGAATTTTAGGCGTTGCCAACTACGAATGATTAGCTATGCAAGCATTCATTACATTGTTAGTAGTAATGAGTTGCGTAGTTGTTATTAAGCATTTAATGGGAAATGGTATATCAGCTGAGGCGAAAAATGTCTCTTTCACCCCATAAAAAGCAAGCTATCATTTTATTCGATTTTGTTTTCATATAATCCCAAAATAACAACCCTAAAATCGAATTTCCTACCTTTGATACGATTTTTTGGATAAAACTGTCTATTTCGGTTTATTTTAAAAACGTATCGTGCTTCTAATTGAAAATTAATTTACCCATATTGCAATTAAGCATGACACTTCAGCAGAGGCATTATTTGTAAATTTTTCAAATCACATTATGATCAAAGATACACGGGCTGAACTTTCAGGTCATATCGTCGCTGCCATCAGAAAGTGGCGTATCTCAAAATTTGGCCGTTTTGAGGTAGGATCGTTATAATATCACATTACATGTACAGGGTGGTAAGGTTACGGACCGACAAACTTCGAGAGGTGATAGTACAGTGAAAAATAAAGAAAAAAAGCCCAGACAACAGGGGGGAAATTCCAAGGCGTTACGGAGCTACAGCCAGCAGAAAGCGTGGGAAAATGAAATTCAGAGCGGATTATTGCGGAGACGAGAAATCGGAGAGTAGGCGGTTGAGAGTAAATTAGAGGAAGTCAC
>JAGDQP010015740.1:27531-38135 GCA_022664845.1 Lepisma saccharinum
TCCAATATACATTTTTGGATAGCCCGGGTGTGACTTCCTCTAATTTACTCTCAACCGCCTACTCTACGTTTTCTCGTCTCCGCAATAATCCGCTCTGAAGTTCATTTTCCCACGCTTTCGGCTGGCTGTAGCTCCGTAACGCCTCGGAATTTCCCCCCTGTTGTCTGGGCTTTTTTTCTTTATTTTTCACTGTACTATCACCTCCCGATGTTTGTCGGTCCGTAACCTTACCACCCTGTATATTTTCTTCTCTCAAATCGACGCATCTCTATGGGAATTCCTTCCAAAGGTTTTAACAAAAATAGATTTGACGTATCTCAGTTCAGATAAAAAGCTCCCATCACAAAGAGGCGTATCTCAAGGCGACGTTCTTGGCTCCGCGATAGCGGCTGTATTTCTTAACCGAATCGTACGGGTAATAAAATTATGTTCCTTTCGAAGATGGGCGCATTCTGTTTTGGGTTCGGAGGCTAGCCTCCCGCAAAAGATGTTATATGCTTAACTTGTGCTATCAACTGTATTTCCAAAACGAATCAAACCAAACGTTGCACAAAAATTGTATAAGACAGAAGTTAAATCCCTTATAGAAATGAGCTATCACAGTGCAGGGGTTGTGGGGCTATGCCCTCCGAAATTCAATATTGATGTTTAAGTTACGTTATCGCCTGTATTTCTTAACCATATCAAACTACACTTTACACGAGAATATTATGAAATAAAAAATTGTGTCTTTTCGATGATCGGTCAAGTCAGTAGGGAGTTTGTGATCAGGGTTGGATTTACTACTAGGAACGGACCTAGGGGCGCACTTTGGACGAAAATTTAGTAAATAAGACAACAATTTAAAAGTTGAATAATAATAATACAGTAAGAATAAGAATAATAAGAATATTTCAATTTAGAATGAACGTCCTCGAAGTAATGATTTATTTAGCGAGTTCATTCACTTTAATTATTTGTAGTTAAAGGTGAGTGGAATTGCCTATTTGCAGTAAACAGTTTTGTGCAGACGGGTGTGTGAGGCCGTGCGCCCCATCTTGTGCTTCGCATTAGTTTGTGTCATCATCCGCCCTTGGCAACGGCACTGATTGCATTTCGATGCATTCCACTTTTCGATGCAATTTAATAGGGTCTTGCGCGGCAGAATCTTGTATAGAGGCTGTTTCTTTCTTTGGATTGCTACAGGAACTTTATAATTTCTTCACTGCCTCAACACATAGATGGGCTATTCTCAAAAATATTGTACTTCACACTCACAAAATCTATCCAAAACTCGATGCTATGCTATGATAATGGTGAAAAAATCTCAACAAGGAATGAAGCTAATAATTTAAAAGAAAAGTTGAGTTCACTTGAAACTGCTTTCATGTGTGTTCTAAGGGGTACAATATTGGAAAGGTTCAATACTGTTAACGTAAAACTGCAGTCTGAAAGCACGGAGGTAGAAATGATTATCACTTACTATGATTTTTGTTTTTAGGAAATGAGAGCCAACTTTAATCATTTAGAAAATGTAGCAAAGAACAAATGTAATAAGGACTACAAACTACACACTGAACGGAAAAGAAAGAGATCTAGAAAGTTAGGAGAATATGGTGAACTTAGCAATTAAGTTTCATTTACATGATCAAATGACTTCCGTGTGAACATTTTTAATGAGCTCAATGGTCGTGGGGAAAATATAATCAGTTTTATAACAGGTTTTGGATTTTTTTCACTTATTAAAGGACTGGAATCCTCTTAAATCACCATGCAAGCAACGGAGTTATTGACTGTGTATCCTGAGGATCTTGAGCCTGCTCTAATACAAGAGTGTTTAAAATTTAATTCGTTTTTATTGCAAGATACTGTAGAGGGCAACAATAGCATGACTCTAACTCTCATTAGTAAGATTTTCGTCAGTTAGATATGGTTGGTGATTATCCAAACGTTGACATAGCCATAAGAATGGCATTGAGTACTCCTGCCACAAACTGCATAGGGGAGAGATCTTTTTCCACACTTCGTCGTGTGAAGAACTATTTAAGATTCTCAACTAGCCATGGCAGATTGACATCACTATCGCTTCTCACCAATGAGGGAAGGCTACCGCAAAACATACAGTATCATGTTATCATAGACGCTTTCGCTTGGACAAAGGCCAGAAGGAAAATACGTTAAATTTATGTTAAAGGTAAATACTTACATCAACCTGGTTTATAAAAATGACAACAATTTTCTTATAGTATCATAGCACCCTTTTCTACTGCTACATTTAATTTTTATGATTTCACTGATGATGAAAAATAGCTACGATTGAAAAGATTATTTACTGGAACAATTTTGTATTGGAGTTAAAATATAAAATTCAACAATCAAAACAATATTTTTTTCTTTCCAACAATCAGAATAAAATATTTCTTTTTTGATATTTTTTCATATGCCTAATATATTTTCCCAAAGTACAACTGCATCCATTCCAACAGGAGATACAATAATGAATGGGCATATCCAAGTGTACACAACTTCAAGAATATCCCACAAATTCCAAATTACGTTTCCTGTATATGCTCAAAGGAACTCCCTTCTCGGACCTGGGAGAGCTTCATGTTTGAATATTCTACTATTACGGACGAAAATTTAAAACTGTTTTCTATTATTATTGAACTAGTGCATATTGTGAAACTAAAACTAAACATTTCCTATAAGTTTATTTTAAAAATGTAAATTTGTAACAATACAATTTTTTCTGTACAGCAGATTCAACATAAAAATGCAGTAAAATTTATTTTTTAGAAAAAAAAAGCTGAAACAAAGAAAGGTCTAAAATAACTTTATTTTATATTGTATTAAAATTTTGTTCTTTGGTCGGGATGAAGGGCGGCAAACCTTTTCAGGCCTAGGGGCGCCAAAACATTAAATACGGCCCTGATTCGTGGTCTATGCCCCCACCTCAAAATTTATGCCCTACAACACACACTTTCAGCACAAACTGTTTCACTTACTGCATACCCAATGTCGTATCTCATACCAGCAAAAGTAAGCCCAAACAAGGGTGAATATGAGTTCTTGCAGGGCACGAACTCAATGGTGGCGGTCCCTGCCTATAATTTATAAATCTTTAGAAATTATTGTAATTAATCGTCTTGGAAACAAGAATCAAGCATTTAAATTTATTTAGCCTTAACTTCTTCCCGTGAAAAGTTACTTTCTAGTCACCCCCACTGAAAAATAAATGTCAAATTCGTAATCAGCGCCTTCTAAACTATAAGATGTCTTCTGTTTCAGACTCTCCCCAAATATTTTGTAGACAGGGCTACTCTAAAACAATGGAAATTACCGTAATTTATCGCTTTGTTCCCCTCCGAAAAGTCTTTCTAGTCTAACCACTGAAAAAAAGTTCATATTTGCGATGAGAGCACTCGAAAATATAAGATAAGTTGGGTTTCAGTTGCCAGAAAAATGTTTTAATGACACCATAATTTATCGTAATTTACCACTTTGCTACCCCCCTCCCCAAGTGACTTTCTAGTGACGACACTGAAAATTAAAGGTCAAATTCGTGATCAGCGCCTTCGAAACTATAAGTTTTGTCCGACTTCATCCTCCTCGAAAATATTTTGCTGACACCGACTCAAACGCAATAGTGTTTCTTTTCCAGGGACCGCTAAAAGTGGCCATCACAAAGGGACGTATCAGTAAAACAAAACTAAACATATTGTTTGTGTTTAATATGTAAGAATACAACTATTTTCGAACATATTTTAAAAGCCTCACATCTTGCCTACTTTGAAAAAAAATAGAACAAAAAGTCTATTCAGTGAGTTGCGACCGATATAAACATGAAGGTACTTTTCCTTAAATCGCTCTCCTGAAAAGTTTGGAAAAAATGAGATACGCCACCTAGTAATGAGAGCGACGATATCTGACCGAAATAATAACGAAACAGTATTTATAAAATTGTACCTGAAATTCTCATTTCCTTCAATATTTTTCGTGATTATATAGCAACACTGATTTCCATGTTGACGAATAAAATTATCCGTATGTGTTACTCCATTATGTAACATATTCTACAAGTTCAATGTAAAAACAACCAACAAAAATGTATGCGTAATGTAACTAGGATCAAATCCGAACATACATAACAACAAAAACATTACATTATCTACTTTCGACGTACTTTCCGTTAAAACTATTTTTATGAATACCGCGATTACTGGGGTGCTACCTCAAATTATCACCCTAGATTTCGGAAAGGGATTTTTGAGTAACTGCGGCAATAGAAATGATACATTTGTTGGTTTAATCGGTACATTCCACGTACTTTAAGGTAGAGTACAAATATTTTTATAAAACAGCAAACCACTTGGGATGCTACGACAAGTTAGAACCTCAAATTTTAACCGGAGATACCCCGGTAACCATGAGGATTCAATCGAAATGTTTGTTGGTTCAATCGCTATAATTCACATACTTTAATGTAAATTGTTTTACCAATCATGCAATGATTGGGGTGCTACGTCAATTTAGCACCTCAAAATTTGACTGGGGATACCCGATAACCGTGAGCGTATAATCCTACATTTTTAGTTCAATCGGTACAATCAACGTACTTTAAGGTACAATCGTTTTTTTCAATTGTACAATCACTTTATCAAGGTAGCATCCCAAACTTTGACCAGGGATTTCCCGGTACCCGTGTGAGGGTACAAACGACGTACAATAGAAAATTTTGTTGCTTCAATTGGTACAAACGACGTACCTTAAGGTACAATTGTTTTCATCAATAGTACTGTCACTTGGACTGCACTGTGAAGTAAACAACCCAAAGTTGACCGGGAACTCATTCGTAACCGTCACGGTAAAATGCAATTTTTTTTGTTCAATTGATCCAAACGACGTACCATAATGCAAAATTATTTTATCAAGAGTACATACAATTTGTTGGGGTGCTACGTCACGCTGCGAACAAAATATTTACCGGAAATTCCCCGGTATTGGTGAAGGTACAATAGAAGATTTTTGTTGGTTCAATCTGTAAAATTGAAATACTTAAAGCTACAATTACTTTTATGAATAGTACAATCATTTGGGGTGATACGTCACGTAAGCACGCAAATATTGAACGAGAACTCCCCGGTGTGGCTGAAGGTACAATCGAAGATTTTTGTTGGTTCAATCGGTACAATCCAAGTACTTTAAGGTACAATTACTTTGATGAGTAGTACGATCACTTGAAACATTGACCGGGAATTCTCCGGTATCGCTGAAGGTAAAATTGAATTTTTTTCTGGTTCATTTGGTACAATCGAAGTTGTTTAACGTACAATTATTTTTATGCGATGTACAATCACTTGACATTTTGACCGGGACTTTCCCGGTATCCTTAAGGTACAATCGAAGATTTTTGTTGGTTCAATTGGTACAATCGAAGTAGTTTAGGGTACAGTTATGTTCATGAGTAGAACAGTCACTTGGGATACTACGACAAGTTAGCACCCAAACTTTGACCGGGAATTTCCCGGTATCGGTGAAGGTACAATCGAAGATTTTTGTTAGTTCAAATGGACAGTCGAGGTAGTTTAAGGTGCAACTATTTCTAAGTAGTTCAATCACTTGAAATTTGCCCCGTGAATTCCTCTGTATCAGTGAAAGTTGAAAGGGGGGACCGCATAGCCACATCAGCAGAGATCAAACAAATTCGTGAAACAAGGGCCGGATAAAAGCAGCCTAAACGCCGAACATATAAAGGCACTCCGGACTGTCCCCTAAAGAAGGGTAAGAAGGAAGGAAAGTTAAGCTTCACTCGCAAAGAGCCTCCAATGACAGCCAGACTGGTAGCTGGCTAGCTGGACCATCTCAAACGGGCAATTGGAGAGCTACGACACAACTTCACCAGCCGAGGTTATACCCCACGACTACTCAACTGACGAGAAAATATAAGGAATCAGACTATAGCATCTATATTGAAAATTGTATCTCTTATCCCTGTACATACAAGTACCGAAAGTTCTCGAATAGGGAGCTCACATTTAGCGAAGGATAACTAAATCCGAAGCATAGCACATAGCACAGAGATAGACATTAGTTGAAACGATGGAAAAAAGGGGGAGAGAGAAGGAAAGAATTCCACACCCTACCAGAGAAGAGAACGCAGAGAACAACCCACATCACCACACAGAAAATGCTACAATAGCGCAAGCCTCCATGTCCACAGACAACTGACTGGAGGCGATAAACTACAGTTTATCCAAGATCATACGTAAGTCACCGAAGGTTAACTCTAAAACTCAAATAAAAGCGGTGGCAAATAAACATTCTGATATTTTTAAAATAATGAGTACGTAGCACACACCCACGAGCCAACAATGGACCGCGCACTACAGTAAGACCTGCAGTTGAAAACTCCACCAGTGACATTCGTTGTATTCTGGCAGAAAGAGAAGGAATAGAAGATATAAAGATTCTAACATACTACCTATCTGCCAGAAGACAGCGATATTGTCCCCTGGTGTATAAGGCCACTGTAGAAAATATTAAACTCAAACAGCGCTAAAATAAATCCGTTTATGAGAAAACACTAAACCACTGAAAATTTAATGTACGTGCACTCACATTAGATAAAAGAAGATTAAATTCAATATAGAACTTGTACTCTACACAACAGTGTAAATCGCAAAATTATTATTACTGTTAGATACCTCAAACACCAGCTACTCCTACAAGTGACAAATTTTCAAAAAAATAGGTTAAACCTTTCTAGTCATTGTTTATTTCAATAAGGTGACATTAAAGTTAAGTTATTAAACACAAATAACTTTAGATCTGATTTACGATAGCGCAGAAATTCTACTTGAGAGAAAAGAAAATAATGAACTGATATGACGTTCGAAAATTCCCAAATTCTTGAGGAGAAAACCGGACATATCGTGTTTCGGTTTGAAAAAAATGTATATATTTCTGAATTCACTGTTCTGTCCATAAGAAGACATTCTATAATGCGAAATCGTAGAAATATAATTTACCCAAATTTATTTCACTTTTATAATTCAAGTCCAGACTCTTCTTTCATAAAATAATACGTAAGTCGCTGTTTAAAAAACGATTTTATTCGTAAGTACAAAACGTTGGAAATTCTTAAACTTTTCAACATTTCACACACATAGTAAACGGTAGGTGAGTTCCACTAAAATCACTTTCTGAGCTTCAAATATTTAGTACAGAAATTTACAAGATGGGCAGAGTGAAGCTCTGCAGACCTAACCTGTTTGAACACAGCAGAAAATGACATTCGAACTATTTACCAAAATTTAATATTTTTGGATTTTATAATATGTTTGGATTTTTATTCTGTTATTGCGATCTAGTCAGCTCCAGTCCTATTTAAAATTTAACTTATAAACGACCCAACGGAAAACTAGAGCCTCCGAAACAGAGCCCAAGTACTCAACCATTACCGATGTAAAGATTTCATTGTGAGCTTATTCTAATAGACCTTTCGCAAGAGTAGCTAAAGAAAGTAAATAAATGAGTGCGTAAAATATAATTTTACTCAAAATTCGCAAAGCTTACATGTATAAGGTGAGAAAGGGAGATCTGCTGACGAATTACAGCTTAAATAAATCACGACATATTAAAATATAGACAACCCATGTCCCCAAACCTAGCATGATTACAAAACAACCTTGAACTATAAAATTCATTACTGAGAAATTACACATAGTGCAAAAAAAACAATTATTACAATCCGAAAACATAATTTAGATAACGTTAATTTCGGATCCAAAACTTGAAAACTCGTGAAAGAAAATTTATACACTGAAATTTCAAAGATGTCTTCATCCGTTTAGCAACATTCAAAGCTGATGATCTGGACAAAAAAATCAGATTTCCAAGATTCGTTGAAACTAGTTATCGGACATAGGCTGGTAATTCTAAATTTACACCAAATTTAGATTAATTGTGGAGGCCCACTGATTTCATACACGAAGGGAGTAATTTCGCCATAAACTGTAATTAATTTCATAGAGTGTTCGTGACCTACTATTTCTTCATACATCTGCGGCATCCATATCTGCGAAAATGATACTCATTCTCTTTCAACAGTTGAAGAGCTGAGCGCAGCTCAAAACAACAGCAGAACAGATCTCGGTTTCCAACCAAATAAACCAACAATTCTACCATTTTGGCACACTGAACAAAAGATCAAAATTATTAAGTATTTTAAAACTGGAAATAAAAAAATATTAATTAAGTAAATTTAATAAATATTTATGAGCAAGGATTCTTCTTGGCGGGAAGATCTGCTAATAATAAGAAAACACATTACTAAGATGTGCTAAGATCCTGGTCCATTAACAGAAGCTGACACTATTACTTAATCAGAAAATGAGTAATAAATGGAAGGCTGAAGGAAGATACTTCATAAAGTAGTTCAAGTAAAAAGTCTTGCACCAGGATAAATAAAACAAAAGAGAACGAAAACGTATTCCTTTGCCCGAAACATAGAAAGATGGTAAAAGAATATTGATGATACTGAAATCACTACAGTAAAAATCTTTCAACTTTGAAGCTCGATATAGTAAAAATTATGACTAACAAACAGAATGCAAAGGGGACGGAGCTTCAATACTGTTTCATACTCCTCCCACAAAGAGGAGAAGATGGGGCATAGAGGAACGAAAACTTAGTTCCTTTCGGACCATCGTGTCAAATAGTGGTATAAAACTTAAAGAACAAAAATGAATTCTCAACTCAAATAATATAAAATTATATAAGTAAAACCAATGAGAAATAATAAAGTTTTATATTAAAAATTTAGTATAATTGTGTTATTATTCCTCACCAGTGTATTTGAAGATGTGTTTAATTAATTATACGTAATCGTATTTGGGTGTTTGGTATAAGAACAGAACATAAAAGAAGGCAGCAGTATGATAAAATAATAAGAAAGACATGGCTCTCATATTGCCTATTTTCTCTTTACAAAGAAAGGAAACGAAGGATTTTAAAAGTGTATTTAGTTTGTAGACTTGTATTAATGTTCATATTCTTGTTTGTATCTACAACTGTGTATGTATTTGGTAATGTAATTACAAACATTTGTCTTTGCTTATTGAAATAATCCCTGTTTTCATTTCCCCACAAATAAAACTTTTGTGTAAATGTTTGATAAGCTTGAGCTGAAACAAGAGTCCGATAGAATTTGCTTCACTATTTAGGCTCAACTTACATTGAATATGTTAAGGGCAAGAGAAAGACGAGATTAGACCACCTTTTCCCAATGCAAGCTTTCTTATCCTTATTCATTGACTACGGCTATAGTCTGCCTGAAATATTCTAATCGCCCATTATGTTCTATTCAAATTTATTATTTGGTGTGTATAAGAGTATTGATTAATATCAACTTGTATTGTATAACTCATGTTAAATGTATGTAACTCTAAATGAGTGTATGTCTAAAATATAGTAGTGTTTGTGTAAAGTATAATATGTTGTAATTAAGTATTAAAATTTATATTCGATACACACCTAATGTTTGACATTTCTGATTTATATTAATGATAAAGATAGAGAAAGATAATAGTTAATAAAGATAAGATCATAAAGTTAAATTTAAAGAAAAGAAAACAAGCTCAGTTCAGGAGTTTTACATGAACAATTGCAACACAAGAGTAAGTCAGTTCCACAATCCAGGCTAATTCCTAAACAGCTTAATATTTTTTTCTTTAGTATTTCAAAGGAATGACCAATTTCAGAAGAAATTTTTCTCGCTTCCAATCTGCCTTGGTAAGCGGTCTGACCGGTAAGGTATAACTTTGCATAATATAAATGAGACTGACATTAGCAGATTTTCAGATGAACAGCCTGTATCTATGTCACAGGGGTCACATATTGCTACAGAAGAACAACTCACTTCCTGAATAGGGTTTTCAATAGGAGACTTAGGTGGTTTGATGTTTGATGATTTACCTCAGGAAATAGGAATTTATCTCTTGGAAGAGCCAACTGGGAAAAAGACTTGTTTCATTTCATCGCCGTTTCTATCCGAAAACACTTTCTTTAAACCCACCGTTTCGGCAGGGATTTTCGTCATTCATATATGAAATTGCCTTGGGAAGAGTTTCTGAAGTGGAACGAACTGAACAACTAGAAAAGCTTTTATCCATAGTATTATTTAAACTAGACAAAATTTCATCATTACCTTACAAATTTTTAGAGTCTTGAAGAAGATTTAATTCAACCTTAGGAGTTAACATCCTTGCTGAGATTTTGATGAAAAATAACAGAATGTTCCTTAACCACCTGTGCAGCAAAACACATATTGACTATCAACCCAGAAAATGGAACAACTACCTCGCCTTCCGCATTGACTAATTTTAAAGTACTATTACAAGTATCAAGCTGACACCTGTAATTGGAAATAAAAGGCATGTAATAAAATAAAAAATAAAATAAAATAAGACTAACTTGAAGTCGTTCAACAACAAAAACTCTTAACTCAAAGATTTTATACTTTATATTAAGAAAAATATTTTTAGTCCCTTTTACGTTACGTTTGTCATTCCTACGAAACCTCTAAGCCTAAGATTAGAAGTTGGCTTAAATTTTGCACGGGGAAT
>JAGDQP010015741.1:0-42015 GCA_022664845.1 Lepisma saccharinum
CATTTGTCGTCCACCTTCCATCTATTCGTCTACCTATGTGACCGGCCCATCTTCACTTCACCTTCTTCGCAGTCTTGATTACATCCTTTACCTTTGTTTGTGCGCGAATCCATTCATTTCTCTTCCTGTCCCTACTGGTTATTCCTAGGATGCACCTCTCCATTGCTCTTTGTGTGACTCTCAATCTTTTAGTCGTTTGCGCATTCAATGTCCAAGTTTCGCAGCCGTACATCATTACAGGTAAGACACATGATTATAAACTTTACGCTTCAGACACATTGGAAGTTTGCTTTTGAAAATAAAGTGTAGTCTTCCAAAAGAACTCCACGCCATTTTACATCTATTCATTTCATCAGTCTACTTAGCATTCGATGTTTTAAGCTGGCCTAGGTAAACATACTCATTAACTATGCCTATTGTCTCTCCGTTAATCTTCACTTCCTTCTTTGCAGCATGTTGATTGTACATTACTTTTATTTTACTTAAGTTCATTTTAAGGCCTATTTTCGAACTCTCGTTACTCAGTTCTTCCATTCTGGTTTGTAGTTCTTCTGCACTTGAAGCAAACAGGACTATATCATCAGCGAACCGTAGGTGATGAAGATATTCGCCATTAATTTTAATTCCAACTTCATCCCAGTTTAAATTTTGGAACACTCTCTCCAGGACCGCACAAAACAGTTTTGGAGATATTGAATCTCCTTGCCTTACCCCTATTTGAACTTTAAATTTTTCACTGTCTTGATGCAGTCTAATGACAGAAGTGGCAGTCGAGTAAATGTTTCGCAATAACTTGATGTATGCACTTTCGATGCCTTGATGTTCCAGTGATTTAAGTACTACTGACAAGGAGACCGAATCGAAAGCTTTTTCAAAATCTATGAATCCCAAACATAGTGGAAGTTCATATTCATTAGTCCTTTCCATAACTTCATTCAATGTTTGTATGTGGTCCATTGTGCTAAATCCACGACGAAATCCGGCTTGTTCCCTTCCTTGGTTAAAATCTAGGTCTCGTTCAATACGATTCAAAATAACTTTGGTGAACATTTTGTATAGGACTGACAGTAAACTAATTATTGATCTGTAGTTTTCGACGCGTTCTTTGTCCCCTTTCTTGTACAACAAAATGATAACGGCATTGTTCCAACTTGAGGGTATTTCTCTCTTGCTCAGGCACATAGAGAATAATTTAGCAAGTTCCTCTTTCATTTTTTCACCTCCCCATTTAAACATCCCTGCTGTGAGTCCATCTTCTCCTGGTGATTTTCCGTTCTTCATCCCTCGAAGTACTTTATCAACTTCTTCTTTCATTATGTCTCGGACTTCTACATCATTTTCTTCTGAGTCTTCATTTCCTAGTTCTTCTTCGGAGTAGTACACTTCTGTGATATATGTAGCCGAAAAATCTCTATGAAAGCCACGAGTAAGACGGTCAACTAATGTTCAGAAAATTATCGGTCACAATAGTGCCCGGGAAACCTTGTTACCGGTCACCGGCCCAATAAAAAAATTACTAAAATTTCCGGCCAGACCGGTAGAATACCGCCTGGTTGGCAACCCTAAATATAGGGTGAATCATACAGACTGTGGATTTTCCTTTTCGTATGTAATCTTCTGTATTCTACACTCATCTTGTCCCGTTTTGTCCCGTATATCTTTTTCAAAACATTATTTTTAAATATTCGCAATTCATGATCACCTACCAAGGTCGTACTGAAACTTTCACAACAGTAAAATATTACCGGCAGAATAACCGTTATGTATTTTCTAAATTTCAACTTTCTTGATATTTATCGCGAGATTCCGAGCTTCAGGACTGAATAGAAGCGTGCGTTACCCGATACTAAGCGACTTTCTATTTCTTTCGTGACCTTATTTCTCCTTATTACATACTATACGTTCCGAATTATTTTAAGTTGTTTATTTAAGCAGATACACAGGAGACAAGAAAATCACCCTTAAAAAAATTGCTTGTGTAATTTAATTGAAAAATGGTGTTTTATGTAATAATAAATATTTGACAGCAAATACTTTTTTTATTACTACATAATATTTTATGGTAGCAAGTTAAAAAAACTAAAAGTAAATATCTTTTCCCAATTTAATATCATTAGAATGATCTCAGATAATTACGAGAAAAACATTTTGAATAGCGTTTTTCTCTTTAAGATTTCGTCAAGAATTACACACACGATAATCCAGAGTCATGTTATGATTTCATTTAAAACACTTTTAAGATAGAAACAGGTGAGCTAGAATCCCTCCCCACGTTCTTACCTCATTATTCAGATTTCGTGATAGCATTGAAATGACTGCTTAACACGCAATCCCCCTTTTGACACTAACAACGAACTCAGTGGAGAAAACTGTTGATTCTTTTTCTTTTTCTGGAAGCAGCGAAATGACTCATCACATCCTTTCTTTGATTTTGGTTTTTTAAAGTGGCATTTTAGTTCAATACATTACAATAATTCTATAACACTATAAATTGATTATGCTTTCTATATTGAAATGGCTTCTTACGTTATGTTTCTTTTTCTTTTACTGCTAAAAGTTAGAGTATGGAGCTGAGGAAGTGGCCCAGAGAAGCAGTTACGTATATGGAAAAGTACAGAATGGAAAGAAGCTGAAGATCTCGATAGATGGCAGTATTGAACGCCCCATAAAATTTAATTGAAGATAAACATTTTTTTTTATTTTTTTTTAGGTTAGCTGGCAATTTTCAATCTACGATTACTGTATCACTTATCAATTGCCATCAGAATATATCGTATGAAATATACAAATCAAAACTAACCTATTGCATGAAATGAAAAAACAAATAAGTTTCCTAGCTCTTAATTTCGCAACATGATATTTAAATGGCATAAAAGATAGTAAGACTGAAATGGAAATACGTGGCATAACCTCGGCACTGAATAGATATTAAGGGCCATATTTGAATATTTTCTAAGTTTTCCACAAACACGGATGGCTGAGAGGTTAGCGAGTTCGCTTTCTATGCGCGTAGGTCACGGGTTTAATTCCCGCCGGGATTCATTGAACAGAGTGGTTCGGAGTCCACTTTATCAAAAAACTTTAGAAGCTCATTTTAAAACGTTAATAACAATTTAAGCAACCGAACAGTCCACAAACAAAACCGTTTGTAAATATAGGATTCAGGATTTATTAGGTTGTGAATTCTTCGATATACATGGATGAGGAGGAGGGTGACATCTTAATCTTGAATGAAATGCACATCTACTATGACCGTGGTGCAAGTCTTTTTATTTCTAAAATTATACACAGGATATCTAATGTGAGAGTAACAGTGATGACGACGATGGTGCTACCTATTACTTAAAGACATCGAAAAATCATTCACTTGAGAGCTACTGAGAATCGTGTGGTAGAAGACTTACTCAAGTGAAAAGCTATTACTCAATTAAACAAACACTAAATTACAAATATTCAAATCAAAAAAATCACTTTAAAGGAGTCTAACTGAAACTTGATTACTTAATTTTTAAAGTAAAAACTGCTTTCCCCATCTAGTGACCTTTCACTAATAATGTAAGTAGCATTTATGTATGATTTAAACCAGGCATGGCCATGCCGCCCACCGTGTTATGTTGTGTGGGCCGCGGCAAGATGAAACCTATAAACTTGGAATATATAATAAAATTTAATTTAGGATCTTATATTTACAATCAAATATTCCTTCGATGTTGTACACCCAGTAGTAAAATGATTTGATAAAGACAGAAATTAAATATACTAATTAAATGCAAAACTTCTACCTGTTTTAACATCTCATCTCACGGATAGCGTTGTCAGTGAGTGAACCGGTAGACACGTGATCAGAGGACATTAGACCAGCCACAGGCAGTGAGTGTAGACGAGCACACAGGGACAGCACATCGTATCGATGAAATGATAACTGACGAGGAGCACATCAGACACTATTTACTTAGATAAAGATGACGTCGCAACCTGCCGCAACATTCAGCTGATAATGGTGAAGAAGACGTTGACCAAATCACATATCGTCGGTGGTTTCGAAAATTCAGGGACGGTGACAGAATCTGTCAAAGATCAACCACGATTTGGACGTCCATCAGTGTTTTCCCGAAGAGGATATTGACCAAGTCATACGAAACAGCCTGAACCCAATCGTAGAAAATTAGCGAAAACCTCTCAGGTACACAGGACAGAAAACTAAATGACGTCTCGAATTGCTGTGTTTCGCCACAAAGTTCGATCATTTTATCCCACATCAGCTGAGTGGAACTTAACGGGAGGGCGCGTCGCGACTTGTGTTTGCTTGCCTTCCCGGTACAAGACTGTGAGCAGCATTGCGATCAAAGTGCCCAGCTCTAGTCCATCTTCAAGGAGTCATCACCCACCATGGTGACACAAGGCCATGTGCCGCATCATCACCCGCCAAAAATTGATTGACTTTGGTTGGAAGGTTTTTACCCCACCCGTCTTATTCTCCTGACTTGGCCCCTACAGACTGCCATCTTTTCGCGCTTTGCAGAAGTCCTTCGCTCGGAAGATGTTTGATGATGTGGAGGCTGTGAAAAAGGACGGGATAATAACAGTAATGGTCGTGGTAGTTGTAAGTTGTGACGTAATAAGTGCTATGTAAATAAACCTTCCAAATCGCTGTTTACAAGTTGATAGCGTGGTTCAATTGACAAAACAGGTTTATTTGTTACGTAGGAAACCCAGGTTTGAATCCCGGCAGGGCAAAAATACTTTTTCGTTTGTTTTTTTAATCTTTTATATCGATTATTAATAAGTTCACTGTCATTGGTTAGGTTGAAAAACTCAGATATTTTCTTTTCGTTATAGGCGACACACTAGCTCGCGACATATAATTAATCGTAAACTGTTATTATACCGACATTTGTAAAGACTGTCGTACAACAGTTCTTCGACTTCAAACCTGAGGACTTTTATCACTGTAGGATTCATCTCCTACCAGAGAAATGGCACGAAGACATCGATATTGATAGCGACTATACACAGTTCAAGGCAAGTTCCATTTTGTGTTATTCACACCAAAAACGGGTAGAACTTTTGCACGTACCGAAAACATATTTATTGTCTCGTGGAAAAAAATACCGAGTTTTTATTTTTATTTAAGTTCTGTCTAAAAGTGTGCGGTTGTGACACTACAACCCATCATATATTGGCTCTCGTATAGAGAGAAGTTGACCAACCCTGTTTTAAATTATAAAGGAAAAAACTTAACGAAATACATTAATAGTAAATCTCTATGATAAAGTTATATATGATAAAATTCTTAAAACAATGCAAATTGAAACTATCGCAAATATTGAAAATAATAACTGGAGTAAAATTAATAAGTTCTTTGTTATTTTTTTCATTGAAAGAAATAAAAGCCATATTTTTTCCTTAGTAGTTTAGTAGGGTCAATCAATAGACCATCACCAGGACAATCCTGATTCTAACTCTCCCGGATTTTAACATTAAAAAAAATATTGTTTTTAACAGTAATTTTTAACGCAGGTACTTTTAGGCAATTTTTTTCTAGTGTCTGGTACCTACCTCCTCTTAGTGTTTTTCTCGAATTACGAAAGAAATTACAATCAAGGTTAAAACTTTGGAAAGCGGTCCCCATAATACTTATGAATGTGTATCAAATAAACTACTCGATATTTTAAAATTGTTTATTTTAGGTAAAAAAAATAATGCCCGTAAAGACGCAGTCCAGATCAACTAAGCTCTTTAAATTACGTGTTACGTCCACTTGGTCTGAAATGCATTCATAAGTATTACCGGCCTGCTTTCTCAAATTTCATTATTTTTAGTCATTATTCCATTATTTATCTAAAATACCAAAAAATACGAGAAAACACAGAATGTAATGCTTTTTAAGGTTTCTGACTTCTAAGAAGACTTTATTACATTTACATACAGGTGATGGATTTTCCTGGCTAAAACGGAAATTCAAGCACGATGTCGACTTATAACGCAGTGGCTCCTTTTTCAATTTTATTTATATATTATATCGTCGCGTTGAAAGCACAAGGGCGAAAATGAACTATTTTTTTTAATATAACGTACCCCAGTCTGCCTTCAAAGTGACAATCACACACACAATATATGTACGTGAAAGTTATGCAACTCCAGAATTTCAATTGATTTTTATTGATAAAGAGTTCGGCGAGATTTTGTACGGCTGAGCGGGAATTCTTGAAGAACTTCAAGGGGATTCGGTTGTAGAAAAGCTGGCAACACTGGCCGAAGGACTAGTATGTTTTGGGGATTCAGCAATATGTATTTTATCCCCTACACTCTCTGAATGTATAGTGTAGTCGTTTAATTCAAATGTTCAATAAATATCGTTTGCTTCTAATACTTTTTCTGTGTGACAATTTAGCCAAGTCGGTAGACGTGTACTAGCGGCTGAGCCGTTCGGTCATATCGTTGTGAGCTCCTCTAGAGTGAGTGTTTTGTTTTGGAGTGAGTGTAGTGGGAGTTGATTTTTCTACTTAATATAGTTACTCAGTTTTCGTTGAAGAATGTGGCTTTGAATTTAAATCCCCAAATTACGAGAGTTAACACTATCCGCATAGACCTTCAAGAACACTCCTAAATACGAAGCTTCGTTTAGAAAACTTGCATGACGCCATTCGACGTGACCCTAGTTTACAACCAGAGGAAGTACTTTCACTTGAGGCCGACCACTATTACAAACAGACCTAAATAAAATGCCTACATCGTACTATAGTTGACCGTGCATTAGAGAGATGTGGTGGAAATTCTGTGTAAAACACCGATTTTGAAAGAATCGGTGTCCTTAGAAATTCAAGAAACGGCTGCTGTGGCAGCGTGGATTGTGCCCTTGGAACTCGATGGCGCTGATAATGAAGTCAAAATTTAGTGAATTTGGTCAAGTATCCAGAATGACAAAAATGTACTATCCATCAACTGGGAATTTTTACTTTCCGGTTACACAGGCAAGTTTACTACATTTTTATTCTCTTAGAAAAAGCGTATTTTTTACTTGTAAAAGGCCGCATTTAGGTATAAGCACAAGTGGTGCTAGTCGCGATTCCGAAAAGTGTAAAGGACCCACCCTCCAAACAATAAGAATTCGAACTGAAAAATTAAATTTATCTAGAACACTCCTAGTTTTTTTTCAATTATCCGATTTTAAACATCTTGGTTTGGAGACCTCTTAATTTTTTTCAAGGACCCAATAGTTTTTTTTTGCATTTGTGCACAACTACGGCCCTGTCCGTGTTGTTAAATACTTCCCTTAATGCATCATTTAATCACAAATAGTAGGGTAAAGGCCCAAATATGGAATACGTTCCTAATATGAAATACCAGATTATTTTGTCTGCTATGTGTTGCCACCGAGTGCAATTTCTGTGTACATGTAGACCTTAGCCCATCTGTCTACGTAGCAGTAGTTGGTTACCAAACAAGAAGAAAGCATTTGTTTTCTCCTGAACTTTTCGGGCGATGTCGAGTTTTTCGATTGTTTTATCCCAGTGTGCTAAAGTTACTCAAAGAGGTACGTATAGGATTTGAGTTTTTGTAATTTCGGTTTCATATATAGTGCACTTTCAAGTGTACTGCAAAGATTCAGTACACAGAGAATCGCGTAAGCGTGTGTAGGAAGAGAAATATCCAAAATGGCGATGTTCCTAATATGAAATACTAGCAGGATCCCTATATGGAATATTACTCAATAGGGTCATGCTTATGTGAATTAAAAGTGAACTACAACAACTGAATTTTAAGTTATATTAGGGCTAAAATATTTTTTTAAATTATGGCCACTCAGTGAAGGGGTGGGAGACTGGTTACAATGTGCATTTTGCAAAAGATGGTCTTATGGAAAGTGTGCCAGTCATGTTCTAATGAAAGGTGGAAAAAATATATTTGTTGTCATTGTTCTGCAAAGTAAAACTGCAAACAAAATTTTCACGTCTTAAAGTAGGTTAATCTTGTAAGTTTGAACTGTTTCTTCTTATATAGGCTATTTGTCTCCCTTATTTGTCAGACGTTGATTGCCTCCATGGAGAATAGATTTTTTGCTTGTGTATTAACTAACTCTATGGCTTATGAAACTCGCAAGCTCATCGCTGCAATAATAATCGTTCTCCATTGGATTCTACCCTTCTTAACATCAAGCCAGTTTTCATGACGAACACCTACTTCTCGAAGATCTCTTCTAATATTGTCCTCCCAACAACGTCTCGGTCTTCCCAATGGTATCCTTCCATCCGGCCTTCCAACCATAGAATATAATTTTCGTTTTCCCCCCATCCGAGATACATGGCCTGCCCATCTTAGTTGTCACGATTTCATTATTTTTACATCTGATGAATCGTACAGTCCGTGGAGCTCTTCATTATGCAGTCTCCTCCATCCTCCACTCATCTCGTCCCGTTTCAGCCCGTATATCTTTCTCAAAACCTTATTTTCAAACACACGTAATTTATGTTCATCTGCTAGGGTCATACTCCAACTTTCGCAACCGTAAAGCATTACCGGAGAATAACCGTTCTGTATATACCAATGGGAACTGGACTAGTGTGTTAGTGTGTCAACAGAAACAAAACAAACAATCACAATAAACACAAAGAATTATGAAATGCTCACATAATCAGTTTATGAAAGCAGACGCCGCCGATTCCAAATGGTGAAGCTTGGAAGTGCGGTAATCACACCTACAAGAAAGAGCTATAAAAGGTCAACCTGATACATTTAGAGTATCACTTACTCATTTCGACTAGTGGTTACCTCTTCTCCCCTCTGACTTGGTTTGGAGTCAGAGTCCTACCTCTACCGCCTACTTGGTCTAGAGCCGGCTAATCTTTCCTCTCTAACTTGGTTTGGAGTTAGAATCCTCACTGCAACTCTCTCCACTCCGCAAACACCAAAGTCAATATAAGTCGCTACATGAAAGAGGTGATCCACGTAAATTCATTACAAGTCCATGTTCCGGGCCCCCATTTTATCATATGTATAAATCCTTGTATATATAATGTATTTAGTGGATCTTTGTAATAAAAGATGTCGGGTAAAAAGTCAACAGTGTCCATGCTCTTATTCAATAACCACAATAACAACGATCCTACGTCGAGAGGCTCTACTAGATCTTTTAATTATAACGAACACAACAAGATCGTTACGATATTCTCAATTTCAATTTCTTTGATATTAATCGCGATGTTAGGAGTTTTTGGACTGAATAGAAACATGCGTTCCCCGATACTAAGCGACTTTTTATTTCTTCCGCGACCTCATTTTTGCTTGTTACGTGTGCTCCCAAATATTTAAATTCGTTTACTTTCTCTATGACCTCATCCCTAATTATTATGTTTTATTTCCTTCATTCCCTGTGTTTCGGCTTATTATCATGTATTTTGTTTTATCTATGTTTACCTGTAGACCTATCTCATCGCACGCTTCTACTAACACATAGGTGTTGTTTTGTAGTGCATCTATATCGTCCCCTATAAAATCTACATCATCCGCCTATACAAACAGTTGATTCAAACCATTCAATGATAGCCCCTTTTCGTCCCCTTTAATTTTTGAAATCGCATATTCTAACGCAAAGTTAAACAGTAGTGGTGACAAGGCATCGCCTTGTTTCAATCCGTTGCGAATCTTGAAACTATCTGACATATTATTACCTATCCGTACTCTGCTTGTGGGTCGCTGAGACACATCTTCACTAGTTGAACCATTTTTTTCGGAATTCCAAATCGTATCAGGATACTGTATAACTTTTCCCTTTTGAAAGAATCATAGGCTTTCTTAAAATCAATGAATAGCTGATGATCCGTCCCATTGTATCCCCGTTTCTTCTCCAAAATTTGTCTCAAGGCGAAAATCTGATCCAACGTGGATATATTTCTTCTAAATCCACATTGGTGATCTCCAATTATTTCATGTACGTATACACTTAGGCGTGTTAACAGAATATTACTTAATACCTTGTAACAGGTTGAAAGTAACGAGATTCCGCGGTTATTATTACAGTCCGATTTATCACCTTTTTTGTAAATCGGAACTATTATTGAGGTTTTCCCTTCCTTTGGGAGCTCCTCCTTTCTCCATATAGCACTTATCAATTTATGTAGTTCCTTGATTAGTACCGTTCCTCCTGCTTTAATTAATTCGACTGGAATATTGTCTATTCCTGGTGATTTGAATTTTTTTTAATTTACCGATCTCGATCTCGCTAGATTCGGGAATTCACGGTTCTGCGGTATGGATTTCAAATTCCTCTGTTCGTTCCCTGTTGTGTACATTAAGAAGTTTGTCGAAATAACTTTTCCACACATCGACTATTTTAGTCGAATCCGCTTGAAGATCTCCACGTTAATTTCTAATCATTCCTAGCCTCGGTTGGTAACCTTTTCTTAACGAGTTTATCCCTTTGTATAGATCTCGTATGTTATTTATCTTCCCGTTTTCCTCTATCTGCTTGTGTATAGAACTAAAAATTAATTCTAAGTAAAAAGAATTATATTACAACAGTAAAGATAATTATATTACAACAATTTACAAGATTCATAATAAATAAGTCCATTCGAATTAGATAATTATCTTTGTAATACGTAAAATTCTGTTTCGTGTTTTAATTATCTTAATAATGTTATGTGAATTTTTAGTTTTACTTGCCTTATACCAAATGTGATATAGGAGGCTTCTATATATCTCCAATGTACTTCGTTCTACTATTCCATATTAAGATCAGGTAGTGTTCCATATTAGGAGCGGGCTGTGCCTAATATGGGAAATCAAGTTTCTTTCAGTTTTGTAATATTGTAGAAAATCATTAATGTGGAAAACACTTTCACACTTGTATTTTGTTTTGCACAATATTATGGTGTATAATACTTATATCTTGAATCACACATTTCTGAGAAATAAAGGGAAGAAAAAAGTATTCCTTATTTGGGGCCCTTACTCTACCTGATAAATGATAAATTACAGTTCTTGTGCACTAAATTAATACTACGGGGAATTCGTATGAAAAAAAACAAACAAATTTTTTACAGTGGAATTTTGTAAGATAATAGGTCTGGAAGCATGGGATTAAACAGAAAGTGGTTAGGGTATCGTTTATGATTAAAGAGAGATGCAATTTGTGAAGAGTATTATGGAGAGAGGAGCTCACTCAAGAGAGGGGGATGGATGAAGAAACTTAAACTTGTTGTTCGGAGGAAAATAATGACATATTTTATGATCACGAAGAACTTCCCTTTCCCAAGAAAATCTTTTTGTCAGAAAGACTGAAATGTTAGCTCCCTTTGGAAAGAACAGAGAAACTTCCTTTGATATCCTGTCTTTCAGGAACTCCTTCAAACGGGTTCCAGTTTCTCTATGAAACTCTTCTTACATTTCAAATTTCCTGGAAGTGTTCTTTTGATTCCCAAATATTCATGGAAACTAATCTCTCCCTCTCTCTCTCTCTCTCTCTCTTTCTGTTTCTGTGTGTCTTCTGTCGGTATATATCCTTTCCCCACACTTAAACACATAACTTTGACAAAATTCGTTATAGTATCTATTTCCTCAGTATATACATCTTTTTTCAGTAACCCCACCCCACTCATTTCCTCACTGTTACCTTTTGTTTTGGTTCGGGTCTTATATACAGTATGCCTGTAAAGTGATGGTACGGTGTGGGTTTCAAAGGGAATATGCATCGAAACATAACGAAACAAACAGCACGAAAACAGAAATACGTCTCTCTAAATAAGAAAGGAATTGACAACGTCAGCTGCAAGAAGCTATCACTCTGGCAACGTGTCTCAGTAGCCAATGAAGAGAAGGGTTGCATTGTCCAAGAAACGCGGCAGGGTTGCCGTCATGACACGTGATGCCGCTCTGACATCTTGGTCAGTAGGGAAACGCTTCATGACTTGACAATATCGTTTCCGTCTACCGCGAGCTGTCCTGTCAATACCTTTCTTATTTTGCGAGTTGTGAGGCTTATACCTACAGGGTGGTCCGGAAGTGGGCGTACCCCCCTCCTTTAGGTTCAACAGTATAGTGCTGTTTATGGTAGAATGTCTGTACTCAGTTACTTTGAAGTCTTTAGAGTCATAAACATCGGTATGAGCACCATCCATGTCATAACACAGCTGAATTCTGTGCCAAGTTCTCGCAGATGTTTTGCTGAGATACTCCGGAGTCACGAGGGTGAAGGCGTGTTCCACAGCTTCTCTTAATTCCTGCGTTGTGTGATATCGAGTGTTTCTTACTTGTTGTTTTATGAAGCCCCAGAGAACATTGTCTGGTGTCGTCAGATCGGGCCTTCTTTGATGCAGAGCCTCTTCCAATCCAGCGGCCAGGAAACGTCTCATTCAGGTAATTGCGCACGTGAACCGCGCAGTGCGCTGGTGCTCCATCCTACTGTATCACAGCAGTTTCTTTGATACCATTTTCTTCCAGTTGAGGCACCAACCACTCACTAAGCATCTCCTTGTAAGAATGTCCATTAACATTGTTTTCGAAGAAGAAAGGCCCCAAAATGTGTGTTGCACTCATTCCAGCCCACATTATCACGTGTGGTGGGTTTGTCTCCATCTCTTTGTAAAACCGGGAGTTTTCCTTACACCACATTATAATATTCCGAGAATGCATACTCCGATAGATAGCACACTCGTCTGTGAAGAAGACTGCACCACAGGATCCTTTGGAAGGGAACGCCTGAAGGAGAGTTCTGCATGCCTTTTTCCGCGCATCCATGTCGGCGTCACTCAGTTCATTCACATGCATTGGACGGTAAACCTTCAATTTTAGATCTACTTTCATGGTGGTCCTAGGAATACCAAGCTCCGAAGACCTTTTACGTGTTGATTTTAAAGGCGACTGCTGCACTGATGCTTCCACTTCACGGCAGGTTTCCCTCCGTTTTATCTGTATACCGCCTCGGAGAAGGTCTTTCACACTGCCCGTAGCAAATGCACGTTTTTCCCACCCCAACGTTGTTGCTTTTCTTGGTGGATTAATACCAAAGCGGTCTGTAAATTTCGCTTTAACACTTTCCATGGTGTCTCCTGTGTGACGCCTTTCATGAAGCCAAACCGCAACAACTAATCTTTGTTCAATGCTAAATGGACTTTGATCGCACATTGTTGATTACTCCAACTTCACTGCAAATAACTATTACCAAGCAGAAAACAATGAACAGGGACAGCAATGTTGCCAGACACTGCCAAGCAATGTTGCCCGACAATGCCAAGCAATATTCCCAAACAAATGTGGGTAAAACCTAAAACCGTCAGAAAACACCAATTAGGGGTACGCCCACTTCCGGACCACCCTGTACATATAATTTCCTTATGTCGTTCGCTCGGTAGAGTTAGGGGTGAGACAGCGCTTAAACAATATCCGCCACTCTTTATCAAGGTCCGTTAACTTTTTGCCACGCGCTTGTGTCGGGGTGGGGTCAAACGACCTTGACTTTTTGTCTTATCGAGTCGAAGTTCTGTAACAGAAGCAGGGTTGAAAAAAATCAAGATTTAAAAAAAAAAAATTGTTGATATTTTTATTTAAATAAAAAAAATTGATTTAAATAACTTGCAACACTGAGAAAGCTACTAAGTTTTATTTTTTCAGATATCTTTACCAGTAAAAACTAAAGTAAAATTCACGAATATGTGATGTTCGCTACGGAAGATTGCCATGGAAAATAGGCAATTACAACAACTTGTAATAATTTTGAAATGGAAGTAAGATATGACTTAGGGTATAAATTTTACAAAGGGGAGTTAACATGTAGGAAACTTTGACGTTACTTTCGTCAATACACGATGAACGAAGTGGTTTCAGAGGGAGTATACACCGTAATTAAGTTCGAAAAAGAAACAATTTATAATGTTTCTGTGCATCAGCTCTGCTTCTAAATTGACGTCTGTCTCTTCCTTTCTTCCTAAGCGATTGCAAATTTTATAATCGCAACTGCCTCTTTACTCCAGGCTACATCTTCCTAATGAAATGTTATAGGGTTTAATTTTACTAAGATAAATCTTAGTTCATTTCACTTAGTTTCAGCTCTCAAGATTGTACTATTAATTTGCGAACACCTCATGACAATATTCCACAAAGTATAAGAGCTATTTTGGAGACGCGGTTTTTCAGTGGTAGAGCCCTCACCTCTGGTCCGTGGAGTTCCCAATTCGATCCCGACTCGCGCCATGTGCGCTTTGCGGTGAACAAAAGTCGTGTGCGTGGGCTTTCTCAGGGTCCACTCGTTTCCTCCCACATTCTTCATTCCACCAGGTTTCCCACCATCATCCATTCGGTCTGTTCCA
Source organism: Lepisma saccharinum (assembly GCA_022664845.1). Taxonomy (NCBI): domain Eukaryota; kingdom Metazoa; phylum Arthropoda; class Insecta; order Zygentoma; family Lepismatidae; genus Lepisma; species Lepisma saccharinum. The sequence continues at coordinate 14,307 of JAGDQP010015741.1, forward strand.
AAGTTGTATAAACGCCTTAGATGAAATTAAATTCAATGAGAGCTATTTAATGCTGTCAAATCAATAGTGGATACTCAGCTTTGCGTTTTCATCCTTCAGCATACATATAGGTGAACTAAATTCCATTGAGTACAAATTGCTTTTGAGCAATTTGTTTGTAAAACAAACAATTTGATACAAATAAAAAATATACAAAGTAGGTAATGTTACAAAACAACAACTGGATTTTCTGTTTTCTGTGTGTTCGTTTTCATATGTATTACAAAAGAAACATATCTGTAATACAAATTGTAAACTTATCATGTGAATTGGGTTCCTACGTTCTTTACTAAAATTTTGGCAATAAAAATGAACCAATCGAATAGTTCGTTAAAATTCTAGGTAGATCATTTTCGTGTTAGTTTACATCATAAGAGCCTATCATCACATAAGGACTAAAAGGTAAATTTCAAGCTAACATATTAGTCCGGAGCCCAATTGAGCTTTTTGTCCTTAACCCAAAATTTCGGTATATACAATTTATATTAGTGGTTTCTTTATAAAAAATGTGTGCGCTGAAACCGAATGTGATGGGTTCTGATACGTTTCATACCCTTGAGCGTTTCAAGGCATGACGTCATCAATCTGCCCGTTCTATGTGTACCTCCTCTTATGACGTTGATCAATTCCACTAAATATATCCATGTTTGGAATCAAATAAAAGTCCTACAGGCCCGGAGTTAGTCAAGAAGAGTAATTAGCTCTATATTTTTCACACCCTTCAGCGTATCAAGATATGACGTCATCAACATGGCCACCCTATAGTATTACCTCTTATTAGGACGTTGATCAACTTCCACTAAATATACCCATGGTTGATATCAAATAAAAGCCCTAGGCGCCTGGAGTTAATCAAGAAGAAGAATATGGTCTGTCTGTATGTTTCAAATTCTCAGCATATCGAGTTATGATGTCATCAATATGGCCGCCCTATAATGTGTCTCTTTAGTAGTTACTGTGTAACTTTTATATAATTTAAAACCGGTTTGTAGCCTTAACTATTAGACTTCGGAGGCTGTATTTGGTATGAGGTATTTGTATCGGGGTTGGCTTGAGTTTTACCCCCTCTCTCCTAACCTAGGGTCATTTGGGACTGTTTGTAGATGAATAAATGTAAGTTTGATCGATATTTTAATGAAGGTGTAAAATAACTGAATTAATGTAATCGTGGTTTTACCGCTCCGCATCGGCCGCCCGCGGCGTTTGCAAAATCCTTTATGAAGCTCCCGCGAAACCGTATTAGGCGATATCTTAAATTTGAATTATGATTTTTTTTTACAGCGTGTGCTACCTTAGAGGGTTATGGATTAAGATCATAGTTTGAGAACTCCAAAGAAATTAGATTTATTCTTTTGGGATTATTGATAACTGAGAAAATTAGAAATTAGATTTATTCATTTGTGATTATTGATAACTGAGAAAATTACAAAATTTTAATGTGTTAATTTTAATCGGTGTACACGAGATTATTGTTAATTACATTGCCATGTTTTTACTAAGAAATATTTTGAGATTTCTCCCTTAACTGGAATGCAGATGGTTCTTCTATAATGGGTTACTTTGGAATAGGCATACTATATCTTAAGGTGCTCATTTAAATCTTAGACAGTCGTGTATATGAATGAAGATACTGAAGGAAGGTGGGGTTAAAAATTTAAAATGTGTTGTTTAGAAAGTTTTTGGAAATTCTGATTATTTGTAGAAACACCTATTCATGGAAAATATATCATTAGTCAGGTAGCTCTTTAGTTTTGTAAACAACCTTTTATAAAGAGGGAGGAAAGAAGTCGCTATACATAAAGAATGTAATAAAACTATGAAATTGTTAAAGTATATTTCTGTGGAGACAGACAATTTGATATGGACACCTGGATTACCAGTTGAGTTGTGCTTGTTAATACTTTATTGGCATACTGGGTTTATAACCGTGTACCTAAATGCGGTACTTTTATGTTCAGATGGACAGAATGTTTGTGAGTATATTTTATTTGCGATTCTATAAATAAATATATTGGAAACATAAAACTATGAATTGAGATGGTCAGATCTTATGACGTTGTTTACAACCGAAGGATTTTTGGCGGAATGATTGAAGAAGAAATAATTAGAATATTATTTTTTAAATTCAAAATCGGCAAAATATTTTCGTCTTTTGGAAAGGCTTAGAATCTTCGAGAAAGATTTTTTCTAGTTCATTTCGAATACAAAGTTTGTTGTCCGTTAAAGAACTTAATGGAAAAATCTGGGAGTTTTTTTACATTCATATATATATTGACAAATTGCAGTGTCTTTTTATTATCTAGCTACTTTCGTTTAGAAAGTGAGCAAACAACTTGCTGTTTTTTGTGATTTCGTACTGGCCTTTGCTATCGTCTACAGCTGAACGCCAAGTTTCATCTTTTATCTTGAACAGACTAGAAGTAAGTAGTCAAATCATTTTTAATTTTAATAAATACTGTGAGTTTTAACTTTATTTGATATATGTTAATTTAATAACCAGATAAAATCCGCAATCATCCATGAACCTGGCGGGATTAGAACCAGCACATTCGAGTCGATGGACCCCACCGACTGTTAACATTTTGATTGTGCTATATAGAACTCACGTCGAAATAGAATAGGGGAGAAGACATTGTTCTGGAATTTACAAAATCCATTTTTAACTGCCTTGATTTATTAAATACATTTCTTTGGCGTAGACAGGGCGGGAAACATTATTTTGCGAAATCGTTTAAGAATTGTTTTTATTATTTTAATCATTGAACATGTATAGTTGTAGACCTGTATTCGCTTGTTGATTGTCAGTTTTCAATCTCTCACGATTAATTTCGTTTATGTTTATCGGTATGGTCGCCAGCGGGAATCGAACCCACGACTGCATAATTTTAGATGCTAAGGGCCACTGCAACGGAAGAATTTATAAAAAAGAGTACAGTTTTTTCTTGTTGAATTGCATGATGTTGTGTGGAGGCGGTTATTGCAATTGATCTTAGAGCCTCTCGAATGTGAAGTGAATACTTTACTATGGCTAAATAAAATACTGATGCATGCTAATATATTACGAATGATGATGATGTATATTCTGCCCAAAGGCAGGTTTTGACCTGAATGTCTCGGAGGTAGTTAACCATACGTGATTTTGCACTGCCTTCCATTAGTTGAAAAGGAGGTTTAAGGAGGAGACTTAAACTTTAACATGCGAATTTGTGTTGACTGCGTTGCTTGGAAATTAAATATAGACGGTCCATATATTTTTGAATTATGGCCGCCTTTACCTTGCGAAACCGATCAGAAATATAAAACAGATTTTGCTATTCAATTTGATTGTAATAGATATGTGAAACCGTCCTGAAAGTAGAAATTTGGCGTAATTTTCAGAGAAAAACCCTTGACACTGATTGCCACTATGTTATTTATACCAGTTACTCTAGGTGCATCATAATCTTGACTGAACAGTGATTCAAACGCACACTGCTTGAGACCACACCATGAATCGAAGCCAGAACACGCGAAGGATAATAGGAATGACGATTTCATGTAAAATATACTTGTTGCACACTTTTGATTTACTTACGACGCTGATATTTTAATTATTTATGACCTTTAAGCATGTTTTAACTATGGCCGACATAGGATAAGACAATATTAGTGAGTGGAAATTAATTTCAAACTTACGTTTCCTTACGTCTGAAATAATATATAGCTCATCTTAAATATCTTAAACAGTTGTCCCTTGACATCAGTCCATATTATTGTAAATATTTTTAGTCGCCCAAACACACAATACCCTAGCACTTATGTTGTGCTGTGAAGATGAGAAAATAGAGTTGACTTTAGTTTGACTTAAAGTTGGGTATTATTGTGCAAGGAAAACGGCGTGTTTTATGCCGCCAGACTGGGGGTAATATTGTAGAATGCGAAACCGTATGTTTTGTGCTGGCCGTTGCAGACACGGATAAATACTTACATTTAAGCTTTATTGTTGACGATTTGCAGACACAAAGTCCGGCTTGACTGGGTTATTGAAAGAGACCAGATAGTGCATGAATAGGCGCTTACTCCTGATTGAACGATCCTTAATTTAGCTTTAAAATATTTTTATTTATTTCTTTAATACGCCTATCGTTGATATCAAAGCTGTGAAGATTTAATATTAAAGGATTTTATGACCACCCACTAAAACACTTTTAAAAATTATAGCCCTCCAGATTTTGACATTATACCCCTAAAGACTGAAAATTCTGGTTGAATTCCTGCTTACTTTAATAAACAGTTGTTGAAATGGGAAATATTATAATATTGTAGTTATTCAAGGGGACTCTGTGCAGTGAAATCAAAGTTTTTTCAAAAACAGCAAAATTTTTTGGTCCCTTGTCTTCCACCCCCAAAGTAGAAATCCTATGAGAATCCCTATTTACTTAGTAAACACAGGTAAAACCATATGTAATTGTATTCTGCATGAGCGAAAACAACTTGGCAGCCGAATATATTGTAGACTCCATCTAAATTTGAAGTCAAGCAGTGTTACATTTGAGATGTACGGTCAAATTGGAAATTATAATAGAATCTGTCTTGCGAATCAATGAATAATAACTTAATTTTAAAATATCTATATTTTAACCGCACATTTTAAATTAATGGTGCCGACAACTGAGTTTTAAAGCTGAAAGTTGATTTACAATGCTTTCGTATACTCAGTTATATGTACCGTTCAAGTTATATTTTAAATATTCAACTAGAAATATACATGGCGATGGTGGAATTCGAACTCAGAACCTTCAAATCACTGCCTTATCGCCCATTGCTTAGCAACGTAACATAAAAACCTAGCTTTCGTAAACTTTATTTTGTATGGAAATTGTAGATAAAATTCAAAATTTTAAAATGCATGCCCCAGGAGGGATTGGAACCCACAACCTTTGATTTGCTGTTTCAGCGCTGATTGGGTAGCAGATTAACATGGAAATGTAGTTGATATATAATATAGGGTAAGAGCAAGGGATATATACAACATTCAAGCTGTTTATAATAATAATAATAGTGTACGCTATCAAAATTCAGAGGAACAAAGATAGAGAATATTCTTCGAAGCATTGAATTATATGGTGATTAATGAATCCGAAGAAGTCGAAATACAATTATTACAAAAGACAAAATGTAGTAGGTAAATGTAAAATAACATGGAAGTGATGTTTATTTACGAAAGGAAGAACTTCTTATTTTTATAAGGAAAAATAAAATGTTTTCTATATTTTTCTTTTATTTATGTTGTATAATTATATTATTCATTTTTACATTTTCTTTTGACCCCAAATCAAATCATTAGTAATATTAATTTTTCGTCCCATATTTCAAATGAGAGAACTCTTCAGTTTTCTTAATTATGATTATTATTTTCCACAAGTGAACGTAAGTATGATGAATGAGTGTGAATCATTATTATTAGTATGTTTCAATTAGACACCTCTTTGAATATTCAACTAAATTTATTTCTAAAATTACAACTATCTGTTAAAGATAATTTTAACAAAGTTTTTATTATTTACTAAGTATTCTTTCTTAAAAGTTTCAAACAAGTTTTAGTTTTGTGAAATTAAAATTTTAATAGGTTTAATATATAATACATTATTTTTTACTTATTCAAATTTTCATTTTGCTTATTTTCCTCTAACTTAATTATTCTTACTTTAACAAACTTTTATTATTTACCAAGTATTCTTCCTTTAAAGTTTCAAAACAATGTTTTAGTTTTATGAAATTAAAATTTCTATCTTAATAAATAGTAAATAATTTTTACTTAACCAAAATTTTATTTTGCTTATTTTCTTTCTGTAACTTAATAATTTTACTTTAACAAAGTTTTGAATATTCACGAACTATCTTAAATCAAAATTTTAAAAGAACAGTTTTACTTTTATGAAATTAAAATTTCAGCGTTAATAATTACTAAATATTTTTTACTTATTAAAAATTTTATTTCGTTTATTTCCTTTCTGTAATTCATTTTGTTTCTTTAATAAAGATTTTGTTATTTAGTTATTATTTTTAACAAATTTTAAATACGTTTTACTTTTGTGAAATTAAATTTGCAACTTAGCTTATTTATTATACTTAAACAAAATTTACTATAGCTTTTTTATTTTAACTTCAATGAAATTTTAACAAAGCTATTAATTTTCTACTTAAAGTCTATGAAAGTATTTAATTTTATTTGAAGAATTTTTTTGTAAGTTAATGATTACAAAACATTTTAGTGAAATATTTTAGTTTAACAAAAGTTTAATAAAAATATAAAGTATTTTAGAAAATAACATTTTAATTAAACAAAACTTCGTTTCAAATTATTTTACTTCAACAAAAAATTTCGTAAATTATAAGTTAAACAAAAGTATTTTACTTGAAACTTTTAACCTTTAAAATAGAAGTATTCCAACTTCAATATTTTTTCTTAAGAGATAAAAATATCATTCAAATTTTCCTGAAAAGAAAAGTAATCACATTCTACTCACATATTTTATACCTAAATATTTTTCTTTTAAAGTATTATCATTTCATGGGTAAATAAAAATGAGCTTCTAATTAATATACTCGTAAAAATAGTAATACCGTAGTCTATGTATAATAACAAAATTACAATTTTATTTTTAAAAAAATTCTCCATCAGTTAAGCTTTGCAAGTTTAACCAGTATTGAAGTTGTACACAATTTCTTACACCGCAAGCGTTTACTTGCCTAGGTATATGGTAAGTACAACACTTCACAATGACATTCAAATTTAATGAACGAAGTGAAGGACAATCTTCGTCACTTTCATCTTTTACATGCCGGCCGGGTGGACGAGTGGTCTGCGGTGGTAGGCCATCGGCTTTAAGGACCCGGGTTCGAGTACCGGCAGGCGCATGGGTGGGGATTTTAACAGCTGAAGGCGAATCGTGACGGGCCGAAGTCCAAAGTTACTAGACTGACCTATATAAAAATAAAATTTAAAGTTTTATATCTTATACATTCTTTAGTTGAAACAACTTTTGAATCCATTGCAGTTTTTCAGTAGCTTTTAACATCGCAGAATTGGAATTAGTTGTGCAATAAATTGTGTATCTTGATAAACAATTCTACGTTCCCTAAAAACATATTCACTGAAATAGTTAAATGACCTTGTTTCTTATAAATGTCATAATAATCAGCAAATGTTTTGATATAACAGATCAAGTGTTCCACTGATATATACACTGGTGAGTAATGTTTAATGTACATCCACTACAAGGAAATGAATTTTCTTGTAAATAAGTTTTTATTGTTTCTAATATACAAGAGTCTAAAATAAGCAAAACATTGCAAAAAGTACACTCTTTCTTTCTTTGACACTGGCAGTTCAAATGACAAAGTCAATGTTTCCAGAACCATATAATATATATTTTGAAATTAGTTTACGTTCAAGTAAGTTTCTTAATCCACATTCAAAATTCACAATTCTAAATTCACCACAATTTTCATGCTTTGCTAAAGAAGTATTATATATCTGCATAAAGTTAGTAGGTTTCAGCACTGCGTTCCAAGTACGATCATTAAAAGATTCAATATGTTCAATTTCATTCAAGTCCCAACTGAGATGAGCATATGCTAACTTTTTAGGAATGTTGTGGAAACAGGCTGCACAGATTAAAGTCGAAATAAGGCAATTAAAATTGTCTATGGCTTCCCAAATACATAGCTCTTCAATAACATTAATCCCGCACTGATAAGACGGAATATTAGGTTTTCCATCACTTTAGAAGAAATAGTTTCAACAGCATGAGGGTTTAATTCAGAAGAATTTTTCAAAGTCAGTAAAGATTCACTCTGGAAATCACCATCAGAGAAAACAAAGTTTGATTCACAAACATTTTCCTCACTCAAGGAATTACTTTCAGCAGTACTTGAAAAAACAAAGTTTGATTCACTCTGAGAATCATTTTTAAAATCACTGTTCACTATCACTGAAGATTCAATAGGACAATCAAAACTAGTCACTAACGAATGACTAGGAGACCTATTTTTAATATGCACCAAATCTAGGGAGGCACGTTCTGCTTCCTGTACCGCACAAACAAAACTGTCCAATAAGCAACCCTCATCACAATAAGCTTTGGGGAGACATGATGAACTAAAAGTGTTTTACCTGCTGGTGTTATAAGTCTATTCCTGCACTTGCTTGTGGGAACCATTCACGTTCTTACTTTCATTATCCAATTAATGGGCACTTTCACTTTTAGGAGGGGGAAAAGTATCAGTCACATCATGAGTTTCACCTTTAAATTTCGGTAATAACAAGACAGCACGTTCAGCTTTTTCATATGTAATAATAAATATGTTTTTCATATGGTTTTTATATCACATTAAACTTCGTAAACCACACAGCTTTTTAGTTTCATTCACTAATGATGAAGCACTAGAATAACTTTCAATTCTACGTGGAGGAAAAGTACAGTCACATCGTGCACTTGGCCTATAACACCTTCACCTTTAAACTTTGCCAATAACAAGGCAGCGCGTTCCGCTATTTCCTCTGTAATAATGAATCTGTCCTTTAGGATTTCTGCACCACATCAAGCTTCGGTAACTCATCTTGAACTGCCACTAAAATGAAAATACAACTTTCACAAGGGGCTGCAGGTGGTTTTAACCAATCACAATCTTTCTAGTCACATTCACCAAATCTGTTCTTTATGATTAGTTCCTCACGTAGTTCCACTATTTTGTTTCACAATAGAAAACGAAGTCCATATTCAAAGTTTGCTTTTAAATGATTAGATCTAGGATGAGTATTTGCATATGGTTAAAATATCTTATCTATATTCTTTGGATTTAATAACACTCGATAAAAATTATCATTAAAAAATGAACACGGTTCTCTTCACTTAGCGACGTTCCACGAATTAAAATTCCATACACTCATGTTCACTTTTGTCCTTCCTCCAAAATGCACATGCGGAATGCCGTTAGTTTATCAGTTACGAATTGATTTCAGTATACAAGGTTGATCAGCTCATTTTGATCCGCATCCACAAGAAGGCTTTGCAGGCAAAGAAGATGGATTTACCGGTAAGTTAACAATGGTATATTCAATGCCGTTCTGTGCCATGGTTAAAGCAAGACTAAAGATTTGAATTTCAACTAGGCCACTGAACACCTGCGTAAGCAACAAGATTCAGCTTGCTCCTACAATTCCATTGAACATTAGAAATGTAAAAGTAAAAATTGAAAGAAAACTAGTCTCAGCTTGTCTTTACCATCAAAAGATGTTAGAGGAAAAGATACAATAGTAAAATCATGCATGGTCTATTCAAAACTTAAAGAAAGAAAGTTTGTGAAGATTAAAATGAATGTAACGTGAGTGGTAAGTATTGCACAACATTGTTCAATCAGATAAACACTTGATTATTTACGTTTTCCACTTTTATAAGTTCACATGTTCAAAGTTCTTAAAAGTAAATTCACTTACTATATGGTTCTGCATTATCGTCTTTCTGAAATAATTTTGTCTTCATCCACTTTGAGTAAAAGTAAATTGCGAAGAAAATATTCAAAAATTTCTACACTATCAAAATATGCATGTTTCAAAAGATACACATGATAAATATGAAAAAAATTCACAGCATCTATTATCAGTCTATATGTGCGTCTCCTCAAAGTCTTTTCTACATCTACAGATCGTGTAACACAATGATGGCTCTGCCGATTGCGTACATTATAGCAGACACTAAGGGAGAGTTGTTTCTATGCTCCCAATTTTCGATAGCTTCTAAAATACACTGATCATTAATCCTGTAATTCACACATCAACATGAATTTTCAATTTCACTAGAACACATAGTGGTAGATGAAACTTCATTGTCCTGCACAACACTATCAGTTTCCTCAGCACTAAAAGCACAGTATACTTCATCACTGTCTGAATCAAATCCTACCTCCAAGTTTGATTCAGATGCACCGCCGAAAATACTGGGCAATGAGCTTCCATTCTCCGAAAACGAGTTTTCAGTTTCCAGCAAGCGGCGGTCTTCATAAAAATGCATGATACTTTTACTAGTGTCTAGTATCATAGCTAAAGCAGAACTGTACACACAAAAAAATAAAAGTAAATCAACTTTACACGTTTGTAAGTAACAAGATTCAACCGTTTCTGTAAACACCTGCTATATAACAAACATCAAAGAATACGTAGAAACAACTTCTAATACGTGCGCAAGCATAACATTAGAACAAACAGAAATAAAGTAACAGCTGCACACTCAAATTCTTCAAGAGCCTATTGTTCAACATAACTTGTCCTAACACGTTCCCAAATATAACAATTCAACAAACAAAAATAAATGAACACCTGCACACTCAAATTCTTGGAAAACCCGAAGCATGTTTTATCATGTTCCCCGAGGATCAAAGGTATACAACAAAGAAAATTTCCTCCAATCACAAAAGCTGCAAAAACAAACAACTCTGCGCATGCACAGTTTGTCATCTCTGAGCATGAAAATTCAAAAGCAAAAATTAGTTGAACAAGTAATGATCTTCCTGCAAGTTAGCGAACATGTCCATTCTGCCTTGGCAGGGAATGTGTCACTGTTCTCCGTCAAAACAAAATCATGATTCCCACCCTAAAAATAAAATCATGTCCTTAATAAAATCCTATAATAAATTTAACCAACGACATCGCGTTCTACGGTTTTGCAAACAACGGGGACTACCAGTGCGGGGCGGTAAAACCACGATTACATTAATCCAATTATTACACAATCATTAAAATATCGATCCAACTTACGTTTAGTCATCTACAAACAGTCCCAAATGACCCTAGGTTAGGAGAGAGGGGGTAAAACCCAACCCCCATATCAATACCTCATACAAAATACAGCCTCCTAGGTCTAATGGTTAAGCCTACAAACCGGTTCAAAATTGTATAAAAGTTACACAGTAACTACTCTCTTATTACGACGTTGATCAACTTCCACTAAGTATACTCATGTTTGATATCAAATGAAAGCCCTAGGTGCCTGATGTTAATCAGGAAGAGTAATATGGTCTGTATGTTTAACATCCTAAACCTATCTAGTTATGACGCCATCAGTATGGCCGCCCCATACTCCTTCGTCTTATTAGGATGTTGATCAATTTCCACTAAATATACCCATGTTTGTTATCAAATGAATGCCCTAGGTTCATGGAGAACCGCTTTTACAATACGAAGGACCGCTGGCAGAAATGTGCGACTATGTAAAAAAGCACTAACTCCACCATAATGTATAAGTTCTCCAAAGTCGTTTCCTTCCAGGTGATTGCAAGAACATTTTGATACTCCCTCGTATATGCGACACAAAATTGTTATATTTTGTACATAGACACACTAAGGTCCAAGGTTTATTTATACAATCCCAAGCAGCATAGAATATCGGGTCAAGATTGGTCCAATACTGGACCAGTACCGGCCAATATCGATCAACGTTGGCCCAATGTTTTTTCCGACATTGGCCCAATATCATGTGTGCTAGGGAAATATGACAGTTTCGTGTCACATATTTCGGGTTATCTATAAGAGGTCGTACTTCTTTTTCCGTCAAGTCACTTGTATTCCAGGGCTTCTGAAGTCGACATATAAGACTTACCTGCTTTGTCCGTTACAAATCTGACCATAATTATAGTATGATGGGACTTACTCCACACATTCGAAAGTCAAAACTTCTACTTTGATTTTGAAAAGGTAAGTCAAATCTCAGATTATTGAAGATCTGCACAAAGAGATCAGCCAAGCTAACAAACTATCTGTTCAAATTGCCTCTACACAGTTCTACAAAATTATTATTGTAGTCCAAAGATAACGATAAAATACTGATGCGCATCATGTAGTTATACCCTATTTCCCTTCTGAACAGTTTGTTCCCGACCACGTGGAACCAAACACGTATTTGATGGTACTAATTTCACCGGGGTAATACCAAAATTCAATAAATAAATGGAACGAAAGTAGATGGTCCGATATTGTATACACATCGTAGCAGAAGGTATACGTTAGTGTGTAAGGTTAATCAGAGGGTACGCGGCGTAAACTCCCGGATACCCTCTACCACAGCTCTGATTATAAATGTAAAAAACAATAAATAGTCACTGTGAGGACTCCATCAGGTGTACTACACCCATTTAGTTCAACCCCAGGCTTTCATTTGAAATCAAACATGTGTATATTTAATGTATACGTCATATTACGAGATACACATTACAGGACGGCCATATTGATGACGTCATATCTCGAAACGCACAAGAATGAGACCCATCCGCTCTACATAATTCATTTAGTTTATCTCCAATTAACTAGAGCTTTCATTTGATAACAAACATGGGTATATTTAATGTATATCGATCAACGTCATAATACAAGGACGGCCATATTGATGATGTCATATCTCAAAATTCTCAAGGGTGTGAAACGTATAGTCATCAGATTCGGTTTCAGCGCACTTTTTTCATATAGAAGCCATCAAAATATATTGTATATACCGACATTTTGGGTTGAGGCACTTTGGCCCCAGACTATATGATTCAAACCACAGAATAATTAAAAATGCTGCACTTTATTTCTACTTTTCTTAAAAAATAAAATATTTTTTTATTTAAATCGCGATTTAAATCACAATTTACATCACTTCGATTTAAATCAATAAACCCTGAACAGAAGTACAGCCAAGAATCTGTCAGACTGTTAGAGGAAACCACATTGAACTTCAATGAACACATGTACGTAAAAACTTCTGAAAGTTCCTGCCTGTTTCGTCTTTTCCGTGTTTCGTTCAAAAACAACACCTTGACTTTATGGACGCACTATATGTTGTCAGTGTTGCCACCTTCTTAAAACATGTATTTTTTTCAAGTTACTTCCAAACCGTTAGATATGTCAGCACCAAACTTAGGATAATCATTACTCAGCACAATAGAAAAAATGTAAGTGTCCCAGTCCCTAAATATCTCAGGTCTCAGAGTTGCCAACCTATTTTAAAATTAAATTTATACAAATGTTTTCACACAAATCTACACAATTTATACACACAAATCTCTACACAACTTTTTACAGATTTACACAAGCCCATTCAATTACATTTTGTATACATGTGCATTAGGTATTGGGACAGGTCATAGAAGTACTTCGGGAGAAGCTGGCGCATCAGTTTTCAGTGTTGTTTACCAATTTCAAAAATGTAATATTTCTGTTTGCTGCAATACCGTTGGTCGTATCCGAACCAAACTTGACAGTTAGCTACAGCCCCAGTAGCACACGCGTTCAAAATACGTGGATTAAACATTAGTATACCGAAACGTAATTTTAACGTTGTAAATGTACCAAAATACCAGCCTGTTCAACGGTTCATTCGATGTTGAATAATGGTTGAGAAAAAACAAGTTGAAATCAACAAGCGGATGATGAAGAAACTGATTCAGTTGACCAAAACAGAGCATGGTTTCTGTCTATTGGTATTTACATTTAGCTCCATTTGTCCGTTGCTTTCATCACGATATATTAATTTTCCAACCGTCTGCTGTGGGGTTTGTAGCTGGAACTTTCTGCACTCGTCACGCTAACAGCTCATCCACGGAGTCTCCTTCAGAGTCACTACTCTTTTACTATTCCCTTTATGTTACAAAGACGTTATCTGTATTAAAAGGCAATTGTGAATGCTGTCGCCACAAATCTAGACGTGTCGTTTCACCACCATGTAAGAATAAGAATAAAGAAATTTTCATTCTCTCTTTGTTATGTGCATTTTTCCTTCTTTAACACTTTAACCATCGCTGCACTATTAAATTTATATTTCTCAATCAGTCTAATATGTCACCTTAGAAAAAGGGCATATGAAGCAAAATCTGTCATAGGTGAAAAGGAAAGTTCACATTAACACATTTAAATGTTCGTTGAAATATAGTTTAAAATTCAATCTGTTTTCAACATGCAAATCAGAACATGAAAAACGTAGTTAATTTTATTCTATTCGCTTTAAAGTACAATGTATATGCAATTAACTTGGAAGACACTTATGAAGCGTAAGCTAGGGCACAGTTCAATATAGTAGTAAAAACACGTGGCATTAACGTCCAATCAACGAAATAAAATTTTCGTTGGAATGTAGATTGAATATCAACATATTTTGGACCATACTGTTGGACCTATAAGCACCAAAATTGGCGTTTACGTACTATGATAGGTCATAGAGGTAGTCGGTACGCATGCCCTGAAGTTATTAGTGTTGCCGACCAAGTTCAAAAATGCAATGTTTCAATTTTTTTATACCGTTGTATGTAACTTATACCCAATAAACAGAACACACAAACGTGTTTTGAACGTTCATGTTTTGCTTTATGTCGTTGATAAACTGGTATCGGTTGAAAGAAGTACGTTTAATTTTAAATCAAATGTCAACAAAGACTTGATATTGTTGAAAAGATGTTAGTTCAACGTGGATTTAACTACTATTTTAAACTATGGTATAGATTTCGTTTCATGGGATTCTTTCTAATTTAATGGAATAAAATTTGTAATTAAAAGCTAATTAAATGCCATTAAGTATTATTTTGTTTCCTCTTTTGCATATTGAAAACACGTTGAATTTAATCTATATTCCAACGAAAATTTTATTTCGTTGATTGGACGTTAATGCCACGTGTTTTTAACTATTATATTGAACTGTGCCCTAGATTGTTTCCAAGTTAATTACATAAAAATTGTGCTTGAAAGCGAATAGAATAAAATTAACTACATTTCTCATGTTCTCATTTGCATGTTGGAAACAAATTAAATTTTCAACTATACTTCAACGATCATTTAATTTCGTTAATAGAGCGTTAATATGAACTGTTTTCAATTTTTCTTTTTAACTATGGCATAGAGTATGTTTCATATATATTTTTCCAAGGCGACATACTACACTTATTGAGAAATACAAATTTAATAGTGCAGCTATGGTCAGTGTTAAAGAAGGAAAAATGCACATAACAAAGAAAGATGGAAAGTATTCTTTATTCTTATTCTTACAGGATGATAAAACATCTGAATTTGTGGCGACTGCATTAAAGACCACCTTTTACGTCTTCGTAACATAAAGGGTAATAATAAAAGAGTAGTGATTCTCAAGGTGACTCCGTGAATCAGGGGTAACGTGTCGAACTACCAAAGACGAGTGCGGAACGTTCCAGCTTTAAACCCCACAGCAGATGGTCGGATAATTTACTGTTGGAAAATTAATACTGTATATCATGATGAAAGCAACGGACAAAATGCAGCTAAATGTGTCTACCAATAAACAGCAAGCACGCTCTGTTTTAGCCAACTGAACCCGTTTTTTCATCGTCAGCTTCTTGATTTGAACATGTTTCTTCTCAACCGTTATTCAACGTCGAATAAGCTGTTTAACAGGCGGACATTTTGGTACATTTACAATGTTTCGGTACTAACGTTTAATCCACGTATTTTCAATGTATGTGTGCTACTGGGGAAATATGACATTTAGGTACTGGGACAGTGTTGGCAACCCGTTTTAAAACAATTCCGATCTGTCAGTGCTGCCAACATATTTTATTCGCCCCGCACCAATGGGAGGGAAAATCAGCTAGTAGGCCCCTATAATATAAAAACAGCCCGAAAGGAAACCAAAATCTCGTTAATACTTCAAAAGAATTGACTAGTTCACAGAAACAACATTGTAACCACCATTTCTTTCAAGTAAGGACTTGAAAAGTTCTTTCAGAGCAGTGGTTTTCAACCCCGTGTGCGCGAAACTCCTATACCGGTCCTCGGTCAATTAATATATTCAATTATTGAAAACTGATTTTATAGATTTCGACAGTTCAAAATTGAGATTAAAGTTTACATTTCCTTTCCAAAACAACTAGAATCTGAAAATGTGCTGGCATCCTTTGAATGTCAAATGAACATCTAAGTTAATGGCATCTTCCCGGTCCGTGAAAGATTTTTCCTATAGTTTGCCGGTCTGTGAGTAAATAAAGGTTGAAAAACACTGTTATAGAACATCAATAATATGGTAGCGGTATTAGTTTTAAATTCTGTCCATAGATAACAGATCTGTTTGTACTGTGAAATATGTGTTGAGAATTAAAAATGCTGTAAGAGAAAGTAATGAGACCTATTGTCTCCTGTCTTCTGTAAAGTGTAGAAGCTTTTGCTTATAACGTTATTCCTGTGAGGTGTTCAATTGATGTAAATAATCGAAAAAAACACTATGTAACACTAATAAATAAGACGTCGCAAAAGATTTTAAGAACTAGCCGTAGCCACGGGATGCAAATTTTTCTTTTCCAATATAACTGTGAATGAGGACTTCAATATCTAGTTCTGATTGGTTAAAATAATCCTACGGTGCTAAGATTTGACCTTTCTCTGTAGTTAGTCTATCCTGCAAGATTTGATTACTCGTCTACCGGTAACACCAAACTTTTAACATTCATGCATGAAATAGTTTATTTTACTGTTTTTAAACATTTAATATATTTTCAAAACAATATACAAAAAAGAAATTAGTTGCAAATAATAAAACTATATGAAAACAATGTAAAATTCTTCAAAACTAGCCGTAACTAAAAAAAAAAATCTTTCATCTCGAAAAGTTCAACTATTTTTGCTGCCATCTATCGGGCACCAAATATAATTCGTTAATGTCAAATAAACAGTGTTATAAAACTATTTTCCTGATGAAAATCTAAACGCGTTCAAATTAGTAATTACAGAAATATGTTTACACATGTAAAATTGTATATGCTTTGCAAAATACAGGTTAATCAGAATGAATAAACAGTCCAGATATCAGGAACTTGCTCACTTATTGAAATTGTGGAGCAAATATAGCGTTGTGGTTTGTCTAGCACCTACGTTACGTTCCTATAAATATACAATACATGAACAGCTCCTCTCTGCCCGTATCAATCTGCAGCCCTATAAATATAGGATGTATCAAAAGTCAGTAGCTATCTCAGTAAATAGGGGCAGCACGAAGAAAATATCTGGGCTTCAGGTTTGGGTTCAGACACCTTGATTTATGACGCCATTGTAATGTTGTAAGGCTACAAAGACCCTTTATAGTGGTTCTTGCACTATGTTCTCGACCTGTATAGCACCCTAGTGTCCAAACAAAGCAGATAAATAGAAACTGACTTCAGATTTGAGTATGGGAACCATGTTGAAAGAACCCTTACCATATTAAATTCGGGAATGTAAATCATGGTATATGAAGCTAGATCTGAGGTCAGTTTCTCTTCATGTACTTTTGCATAGGGGCTAATGTGCCGTATGAACTGAGTGCATGAAGTGCAAAATTACTTTAAGAAAAGCTTTGCAGCTTTACCAGATTAAAACGTCGTGACAAACCATGACATCTAAGCCCAAATTTGAAGTCAGTTTATCTTTATCTGTTTTCGTAGTGTGTCTTAAACTCTGGTTTTATGTAGTTCAAAATTACCGTAAAAGTGAGGTTCTAGTCTTACAACTGCCTTAAAAATCACGATCTGAAGTATCCATTCTTCGAGATCCCACTATTTTCCGAAATAGTGAATTTTGATATTATATGTGCACAAGAAAACTCGAAAACGTAAAATTAGGTAAATACGCCCTTAAATTTTGTCTTACACGCTTTTGATTTTAAACCTTGTTAGATAAACTACTAATAAGTAATAATCATTGAGATTCGATTTTGGTTTGTAAATTGGGAAGCATGAAAGCACCTATTAGGATTGCATAAGTAGACTAATAAACCTATTTACATTCTGTAAAACATTTACCTAGACAGGGATTCCGCCAATATTTTGAGTTCGGGGGGTGTAAAGTCAATATTGGGAGGGTGTAAGTGGAGTTTTGCACAGTTTCTGTAGATTTATGACCGTAAAAAAATAAGTTTGGAGGTGCTTACGAGAATTGGGAGTGACCTTCCACAGGGGGGCTGGCGGAATCACTGTATCTAAAGATTTACTACTATGAATTACGTGTAACCTGTTTCACATCGGCCTAAATCCTAAATTCTTAAGACGTTTGAGCAAGCATGCATCATATCCTTAAACATGCAAAGTTTTGTTCTCTCTATTCAAAAGAAATATCTGACATGCAACACAAAATCCAGCTCTTTTATCACTGTCTATTGTAACACTTACAAATGGCACGGCAGAAATATAAATTGTGATTGAGTGAATAGTTAATATGGACAGATCTTAACTGCCTCATGATACCATGTTAGATAGAGGACCGTGGTGGATCAGTGGTAGAGTTCTCACGTTTGGTTTGTGGACTGCCGTGTTGGATCCCGGCATGTGCCACGTGGGCTTTGTGGTGGATAGACACCTTGTGCGTGGATTTTATCGGGATTGTGCTGTTTCCTTCCACTTGCTTCATTTCAACAATTTTCATATTATCGTCCATTTGGCCTGAGCCAAAGTTGACAAAAGCCCTAAAATAAATATTCAAATTCAAATATCAGGTTAGTATTAGAAGACAAGTTTTGAAACAACGATTTCTACTAACGGAAACCCTCTTCTCCGTTCAATCACACGACCAAGATGAAAAATCTTTTTTTTTTTCTTTACCATCATTTGGACTATATCTACCTCTCCCCTTCTATTTTGTTTCCTACATTCGCCATCATTATAACTGAAAATATAGAAAATTTCGCTCAACCATCTGACTACATAGATCACAAAATTTTCTGTGACATTATCAAGGAAATTCAACTGCAAAATTACTTTCATTAAAACTAGATACTTTTTCAATACTCTTAAAAATATCATTGTCTATATGAACTAGAATTTTGAATAAAAGATTTTTTTTTCAGAATAATAAAAGATAATTGTACTAATTTGGGGAGAAAAAAAAGCTGACTTGTAATGGATTCCTTCTTCGATCTTTGAGGCAAAATACGTCATGTCAGCCATTAATTTATTGTTTTTTCATGAAAACATATGAAGAATACGGAGGGGGGACAATCAAAGTCACATTTTAAAAGTTGTGAGAAAACACACATTTTAAGGTGTAAGCACTTAAATTTAAATTTACTTTTGGTCCTCTAGTGCATTATCGGTCTACTTACGCCAAACTGCTTAAAGGCCAAAAATAAATGTAAATTCAAGTGCTTACACCTTAAAATCCGGGTTTTCTAACAATTTTCAAAATGTGACTTTGATTATTTTCTCCCTGTACTCTTCATGTGGAAAATAAATCCCAAGATTTGTGGGTAATTATTTCATTTTCCATTCGTTCTACCCATTGTCGAAAATAATTTCTATACATTTTGTGTATTAGCCCAACTGTAATTACAAAGCAAACATACATTTACAAATAATTAGAAAAGAACATTTTTGTCTATCAAGCGATATGATGTATCCTGTCAAATATCTCTGCCACAAACACCCTGTTAAACAGCGTACACTCTATACTTCCGTGTCCTCTATATTTGCTCGAAACTTTGGAAATCGTTTTACAAGTTTTATATGCACATAAAAAGTTTTTTTTATTTTCCTTGACAAATTATAATTCAGACAAGGCTCGCAGCGGATGATAAAATTAAAATATTTTGTCACTAAATACCGCTTATCAAAGCATTTTCTCAAGATTACATTGTAATATTACATACGTTCAATGGTTTAATCAAACAGCACTTCGGCATTATTTGACCTTAACCAAAGTTAAGTTTGGCGCCGGTAGATGACAGTGAAAACTGTTGAACTTTTTGAGGTGAACGACGTTTTAAAATTACGTTTAATTTTGAAGATTTATCAACTGATTTTATAGACCTATTACTTACAACTAATTTCGTGTTTGTATGCTGTTTCAAAAATATGTCAAACGTTTAAGTTATAGTTACCTTAAGTATTTCATACAAGAATACGTACTAAAGATTTTACGGAGTTTCTTCTGGTTATATTTTATGTAGTTAGACGAGTAATCAAATCTTAGCACCGTAGGATTATTCTAACCAATCAGAGCTTGATATTGAAATCCCCATTCACAGTTGTACTGTAAAAGGAAATCTTGCCCACGGGATTGGTTGTAGTTGTTGATTTTGTGGTAAAAAATTATATAGAAACGTCCCACATTGTAAACTAAAAATAAGAGTAATGCAATATAATAAATGTTATACAACTATTCACATACTATTCTAGTCCATTTGTTGAGGTGAGCTTTAGTCTCAATTTGTCACCGAGCTTAGTTGGTAGAGCATCGGATTACCAATCGGAATATTCTTGAAATGATCCCAGCCCATTCTGACTGAGGTTTTTCCAGCTTTTTTCTTAGTCAGTGACTCCAGGCCAATACCGGGATGATACATTCAAACTAGGCCCTGTCCGACTTCCTTCCAACATGGTTCCCCTACCCTATTCCGACGTAAACCAAAGCTGTCTAAAGATCATAAATAAATTCAAATTCGAAATCTGTCACAAAAGAATCAGAAACTGTCCAAGTTTTAACGAGTAATTTCTAATACATGTAACTTTTACGACTAGCGACAGCTTGCGTTGCTTGCTTTACTTGCGATTTGGGTGAATAACCAATTGAAACACGTGGTGTTTCGTGGTGTAATACTTGTTTCAATTGGCTATTCACCCAAATCGCAAGCAACGCAAGCGCGTTTGAAAATCAGCCCTAAGTGACCAAAGGAAGCCACATAGAGCACTTTTGATGATGATGCCATCTGTCGCTAGTCGTGAAAGTTACATGTATGAGAAATTACGCGTTAAAACTGGGACAGTTTATGGTTCTTTTGAAGCATGTTGTTTCACTGTAAGTCTATTAGTCTTTATTTTTTAAATTAACTCACGAAACCCGATAAATAATTTGTAATCACCCTGTATTACTAGTGCAGAAAAAGGACAGACATATTTCTTTTTAAATGGCTCTACAGTTTATGGTTTCCGGCGCACATTTTGATCAAAAAAGTGTATTTTTTTAATACATTTTTTATTTCTAAAACTGTGTTCTTTAAAGAACATACATTGTACATTTTCTTGGTAGTCTAAAATTGCTATGTGCACTCGTACAATAATGATAAGAATATCGGGGAAAATTGATTTCCGGAGGAGATCCACTCCTAGTTTTCTCTCCTAGTACGACCCTCGTTGGAAGTAGCTCGAAACTCTACTTAAAAACCAGGATTTTTAGACTTCTAGGCAGCCACATTATTGCTCAAGTATTTTGGTCGCTAAAAACAGGTTCGTATTTTTCTTTTGAGATCAATAAACTGAAATCTGAAGTCAGTAATCTCTCTATACCTTATTTCGTCGTGGCGCTACCCTACGGTAAAGGCAGATGGTCAAAACAAAATTAAGAGAGGATAAACAATTTTGGAGGTTCGCTAAAGGAAATAAAAAAAAATGAAAGAAAAAACTAAATCCATGTTTTGTGGGCTAAAACTGAAATTCGAGTTTTGAAATAATAAAGAGAAAAGTAATTCCGGGTTTGGGTTTCTGTTTTCTGTTTATGTAATTATGCAGATACGTAACAAGTCTCCAGTTTTCTAAGAAGAAAAGGTTTAGCTAATCGCAAGTTGATTTCTATATCTCTCCCATATGTCACCAACCTGGAAAAGGTATTACGATTAAGTTACATGAACTTGAAAACCAGTTGTCTATAAGTGTCTGTTTAATACTCAACAGATGGCAGCAGTTTCCTCATAATATCCATGTAACTAGCTGTATGGTTGGTTGCATATAGCTCAGGTGCTTCCTGCACAAATTGCAAGATCATTAAAACACGTTTGTCGGAATGTTCCTTCTTCAGGAGAGCGTATGTTTCAATGTGCAACGAGAAGTGATGCTGTACTACTCTCGGAAAATGAGGCGCCGACGCCTGTCTTCGATCGTGCGTCGCGAGCGCCGCGTAGCGGATGTTTTTAGGGGTAAAAACTAGAGGGGGAAAGCAGATGAAGCATCTGGTAGCGTCATAGAATCGTAGTGGGACTTCTGCTGAGTGGCAACAGTGTGATCGAGAGTGTGTGTGTATTTATTTACTGTTTTTCGTTTATTTCGCGTTTTTCGTCTCGAGTTTCATCTTGTATGGTGTCACATATTGGGATAAGGTGCCACTAAACATTCAACGTGTGGTTCCACGCAGTTGGTTCGTTGCCTCTCAGAGCTGACAGGTCATCGCGTCACCACGGGAACCGAGTGACCGGTGACCTTTGTTTACGGCTGGTGGATCCTGCGATGATAGGATCTGGCCTACCAAATACATCGGGAACTAGATCAGGAGACTGTGTTGACCATGATATAGAGCATGTCAAGAAGCCTTGTCAGTTCATCGGTAACAATAGCGAAAGTAATAAAAGTAGAGGCACGTATAGTAGTAGAGGTAGTGGTGTGACGTCATCGAATGATAACTTAGCGTCCAACAGGTGTTTTGATAACAGCCCAATATTAGCTTACGGAGACCCCAAGAGTCATAAAGGCACTACTTGTGTATCGTTCAAGTCAGACACTTTCGAAACCACCGAGTCCACTGTGACAGTTTGCTCAAATAATACCAAATTTGACGAAAATAAAACGACCAAAAGTACTAAGGTTCAAAGTGACTACTGTACCAGTAAAAAGGGGACCATTTCCACTGCTCATCCCATTAAAGCCGAAAAAATTGGTTCGTCATCTTCGAAACATTCCTCCAATCCCAAAAACGACTATACCCTTCTGGGCACCGGCTCAGATTGTGGGTCAAGTCCTGCAAGAAGGCCTGATATTTCCTCGGGCAAAACTTCAACAGGGTCAAAAATTGATTGTACTTCCTCCGGGAAGTCAAAAACGGCCAAATGCATCAATTCTTGTTTTGGGACAAGATCTGACAATAGTAGTGGTAGTGGAAGCCATAAGAGCTCCTACTATACTACTACTACTATTACAAACATTACTGCTACTACTACAACTACTACTACAACGACCACTGTCGGATACAGTTCGGTAAACAAATCGACAAATGTTGTGTTCGTCAATGAACACAGCAACAACCGATGTATAGCTGGACCAAGCACTTCGTCTGCAGGATTGATAAATATGGGCACGTGCAGTGCAACAGAATCAAGAGATAGTGGGGAAATATGTGGTGGGGGAGCATGTAGAAAGATTTTGCCTGGGAGGTCATCCATTTGTCAGAAATATCCGCAACAACATCCACAAGGAGCAACACAACAGGTAAGATGATATATATATACTGGATGGAATACTTGATGTCTTCGAATGTAATGAAGCATTTCTGTAGATTTGTGCATTTTTGTCCTTTATATTTTCTAAAATGTTCGTTTTAGAATATGAAAATTGAAATCTGTTGCATGTTGATTGGAAATGTTTGTATAATTGTTTAGATCATAATGAAAGAGGAGGTATATGTTAAGATGTTTTTGTTCTGGTTGTCTCGAGAATACTGAAAAGAGGGGAGTTTGTGTTAAAATGATTATATTCTGATGAAGCCTTCGAAACTTGAAACGTCTATATTTGTGAACTTAACCTCACCTTGCTAAATTGTATGTTAAACTTTGTATTTATGGGCCATTTCAGTGTTTAATAACTTTGACCCGGTCCGATTCTGTAAGCTTAAATTCTACAAGTTATCCATGACCCAGCTGGGATTCGAATCTAGAACCTGGCGAACGGCTTAGGTCACGCGCCCATTTTGACAATAGTATTTTGGGTCACAACGAGTTATTCTTAACTAGTTCACACTGTGAAACAAATAATGGCAAGTTGCTACCTTAATTCAACCAACCACACATATGCTTGATATGACAGCTGGAAAGACTAATATTCAGCATTGAAGATTTGGATAGAAGAACTCTTGATTGCAAAATAGATAGATCAATACACACTACTGCGCTCAGTTTAGTGCTCATAAAGAACACTGGCATAACATATATATTATACTATTATTTTTTGTGGGGAGGTGAGATTTAAAATATATATATATTTAAATTTTACGGGTTGAGCTGGCTACTATAGCCAAGATCTATCTCTTGTAAATCAGAAGAATGACGTCCCACGGTGAGAACTGTTCCATGTCCATTTTCAAGATACCAATCCGGATTTGCCAGCTGAAACAGAGGGAAACCATGGATCATCTCAGTCAGGATGACTGGCAGAAGGACTTGAACCTGGTTGCTTTCTTCTGTACTGATCCGAAGTTTGTGAATGACCACGATCCGGAGTGCGGGGGGAGGGTAGGAAGAGCTTTTTATGTTGAACAAAAATTATTTCACTGTACATCTTATCGATGCGTATTTCCTGGTAGATGACTGGTTTGACTTGTAGCCTTGCAGCGAAAAGGTCTCTGGTTCGATCCCCAGTGGAACACAAGTGTGAGATTCCACTCAAAACTGTAGGTCCCGTCCTTAGGGCGTTAACATCTCCTGAATCTGATGGAAAACAATAGCAAACCTTATTTCACCTTACTCAGGGATCTTTGAGTTATACCAGCAGGTACAACACTTATAATATTTTTTTCCTGGAAGCAGTGACGTAACCAGGGGAGGATCCAGCTTGTCCGGATCTTCTCCGAAATTCCGATGTATATGCAAAATTAATATAAATTTAGGTATAATTACTAGGGTGTTACATAAGTTCGTGACCTCTTGACGAGAAACTTAAAATGCTCAAATAGAAAGATATAATCTTCAAAGTACAATCCATTATGTTCTGTTGCATTTCGTAATATGAGCCAAATTTTCGATTCCTGTCACTTACCACTCAGTATTTTACGAGGCAAAGAAGTCCTGGACTCCTATTTCGACTTCGTTTAGGTTCAGTAAGTTCTGCCGCTGAGAAATTGAGCCATTAATAGGAATAAATGGTAGTCGCTGGGTACAAGATCTGGTGAAGAAGCTGGATGTGGGGAGTAGTTCGATTACCTCCAGTTCTCGGATTTTTTTGGCGAGGTCACAGCGGCAGCATGGGCCGTAATATTGTTCTCCAGAAGGAAACCCCTTTTCTAGTTAACTAGAGCCGGGTATTTTCTACATACATTGAATCGAGTTGTTGCTAGTAGAAGTCGGCATTGATGGCATGACCATCTGGAAGTAATTCAAGGTGAATCACACCTTCAAATTTCCATCATACAAACAACATTACCTTGTGTTCTAACCTTCCGTGTTTAACCACGGTTCCAGAAGGTCACCGGGGTTAAACCACTGGTTTCTAGTATTTCTACAGACTAGATTGCGGCAAAATGTCTATTCTTAATCGCACGTTACAATTGTTTTGGTCACCAATCCTCTGGTCAAGCACTGAGGGCACACGTCAATTGGCCTTTGAGCTGTGCCTGGCTCAGATCATGAGGTACCACTCGACGGCCCCTGTTGACCTTACCGAGCTCGACGAGTTTTCGATACATAGTGACATTTGAAGTACCCAGGTCACTCGACAATCTGCACGTGTTTGTTTACTCGCTTCTTCGACTTGGTGTACGACCTCTGGATCCAAGTCGCGGATCTTTCTAAAGCAGAAGCAGAAAATAAAGCGAGAATAAGAAAGTCAGTAGCAGGACGTCATCTTATGTAATATCCTAGTATGTATACTTCGTGCGTATACAAACACTGGATCTCCAAAGAAACTTTCCCTCCAAGACGAAATTCTAGTTACGCACCTGCCTAGAAGGTGGTTCAAGTGGTAAATCTTAGTTAATAACTACAGCTATGCATTTCACTATGATCGTATCTAAAATTAAATTACCATATCATTATTTAGGAAAAAGTAAGGAGAAAAATTGCTGAGAGTTGTCTGTATATTGAGTCCAAAGCTGCATTTTGCTATTTTGAGGCTGATATACATGTACTATAATTTAATTATGTCTATACCATCCCTATTTTTGTTTTTAGTTGGGGACACTGAACTTCCATGTTTTTGTGTATTTTATTTACCTGTTTTTAAGTGTTTTTAAGCGACCTCTATGATTCGTAATACGAATTACGTATAAACTGTAAGACTAACATATTATTTTATTTTTCGATCAGAAGGATAAAATTTTCATTGTCTACTGTACATAAATGCACATCTACAGTAGAAATTCTAAACACAAGAGGGCAGTTAGATATCAGCTCTGTCCGGCAGTTAAAACTATAAAATATTTCAAGTGTTGATGACGGTCAGACTGAAAGATATTTTCCTGAACTCTTCTTCACCTCAGCAAGCCTAACTAGTACGTACAATGTAACGTGGTGATACTCAGTGTGCCGCGAAATTGCGACTCCGCTACTAGCAAACCAACAAAAGATAGTTTTATTAAAATGGTGGTGAAGTACGACAAACTCTGAAATACAAAATGAAATGTTTAGGTAGCAAAGTGGATGTGTATATTGCAATGCAAACAGGACATTCTAAATGCATTGATTCAATAATACATACCATTTTATACTTTAATAAAACAGGCTCGAGGACACCCTAAAAATTCCCTAGGATTGTACCATGATAGGGGTAAGGGCTCTAGCACAGTGCTGCCACCTACTGTACATGTGTGCCGTAATATCACATATGGAGAAACAATACCGCGAACTAAAAAGTTTAAAAAGCGCAGATGTAAGACTTTATAAAGCCAAAGTTTACTGGCTTCTCTAGACCTATGACCTATACTTTATCCCACAAATACTTACGATGCTTGGCACACGAGTATCAGTAAGTCAAAAGGTGTTTCATAAAAACTCACTGACTTATTAGAGGTATATTGATTTGATGTTTTCCGATGTGCTACTTTTTAAAAGTAATGTAGGGAGAGCATCTGTTCAAGGGAAGGGGATGCGTGCTCTAAAAAATAAAGACTGTTCTGTTCTCTATTGTGCTTTATGATCCATTGATGACGTTGGGAGGAATTTGAAAGCAAACAATATATAGATCCAATATCTTTGAGTTGAATTTGTGGTTGTTATGCGATCAACTAGCGTTGTGACTCAATCTCAGCACACGTTTTCAGAACTCTAACTTTCATAACGTTTTTTGCACGCAGTGTGTAGGGAGGAGAGAGGGGAAAATCTCAGAGTTCGATTTATCGAGAAGAAACTGTGAAGTCCACTTGTAAAGCGTGAGAAACATCAAGTAGTGTGCGAGTGTGTGTGTGTGTGTGTGTGTGTGTGTGAGAGAGAGAGAGAGAGAGAGAGAGAGAGAGAGAGAGAGTGAGATAGGAAGGGGACGGAGAGGAGAAACGGAGAGATCTGCGCGAAGTAATGCACGCCACGTGCTGCGAAAGCAGGTAATATAGCAAGTGGACAGCGAAACAACGGGTAGAACCAAGGGGGTAGAACGCATATTTCTGCCTCGTGTGTGCCAGTGTATGTGTTCTATTAAGCTCTTCTCAGCATTCTTTTTTTTAATGATTATATTTTATTGTAGTATTCTTTTTGTGTGAAATGTTATTACCTCATTTCAAGTAAGAAAATACTATGTTTAGAACACTTGCAGAGAATAATTATGTTTTCTTAAGGGCAATGTAAAGCCAAGATGTACGACAAGAGATGGCAGCACTATCTCCGTATATGTCTAATGTATTTCTATCGTTGCACGAAATTTCAATGCTGATCCTACAATTCAAGCCTAGAGAGTTCAAACTTTCAGGGAAGAAAGTTCGTAACTAATTCAAGAGTTCTATTCGTGCCGATTTTTCATTTTCTTTCTTGTTCATTGTTGAAAGACCTTC
>JAGDQP010015742.1:0-42013 GCA_022664845.1 Lepisma saccharinum
CAAAACCTCACATGAATGTCCATCTGCCCCTTTTGGGCTACCTTATTTAACGCTTCATCAAAGCACACTACAATTTCCTGACACTCGTTTACTGCATCCAAAACACTGTCTCTAAAGTATGGTGCGAGGCCGTAACAAATAATATAACTACACTTCAAAGGGCCCATGCTAAAATTCTGTGCAATTACACTATCTGGAAACATCTGTTTAAACAGTATATTATCATTTTTACATGAATTGTAAGATTCTCTGTTCACTACAAGTCTCATTGCCCACAATATTTCTGCAGATGTTACTTCATCTTTTTCAGCGAAGCCTTTTATAGATGGTTGTTTTAATTGCTCTGTTGACTTTTGGGATGGTTGCTGCTCTTGTTTTTGAACTGGCTTAAACATATCCACAACACTTCTTTGATTTCTTACTGTACTCTCCAGTCTTTGTTTGTGTGTTGGTCCCTTTGCATGGCTTTTAATTGCCTGTACTCCCATATTACTCAATGAAAAACTTTTACAGCACACCCTGCAAAATGCACTATGCACATCCGCCTTAACCTCCTTCAACCAAGGTGTCCACTCAGGATGTAATGTTGGATCTAACCACTGACGATTAAACACTGATCTTTGTCCAGACATCTCTATAATTCAAAGTTAATATACCTGCAAAGAGATGAAAATTAAGCAATGAACTTAAAACAGCTAGACAATTCTGCCCTCCAAAGCCAGAAAGCCGTATTCACAGAAAATCTGCTTTTGAGTAAATCGTGATTTACTGTTTACTAATAAGCCGGTATCTTATAGTATGTCTATATCAGATAAACAATTAATGTCATATAACTTCGCCAATGTCATATGGCTTTGGAGGGCAGAATTGAGGTTTTACCTAAAGTCATTTCTCAATATAGGAAAAATATTAGGATTTTATAAACCTGCACAAAATGTTGATACATTGAATATAACCAAAAAGTCAAAAAGGAAATTTTTGACGAAAAAAAAAAAGGTAGTAGCAGGAATTTGTAGTAGCAAGAATCATTTCACAAGGTGTTTTTGTTTAAACAAACTATTTTTAATTTATGTGTTGAAACGCTGTACATTTTGTGTTAGTTGTTTGGACATTATGGAGCCAGGAATTGTGGTTATATAAATAAGAAATATCAGACAAAAGACAGAGTAGAAAGAGAAATAAAACAGCACACCAACAGAAGGGTCCCCTAATCATCCTCCCAACAGGGGACAAACAATCCCTCCAACCACCCACAAATTGTAAATTTACCTGAATATGAACAAAAATATTTACTCTACAGTTATTCTTTCCCGATAATATTTATAGAATTATATTTTCCTAACTGGAATATTTGAAAGGTTCAATTTCCCTGATATTTCCAGGTTTTTTACTAGACATGATCGATTTCCCTGAATTATCCAGGATTTTTCCTTCCAAAATCAATTTCCCTGAGATTTCCAGGTTTTCCAGGTAGTGTATGAACCCTGTACTCTCAAAGATTATGATCCACATTTTTTGGTAAAATATAGATGTTAAATTCACCCAATTGAAACCACGGCATGCTAAGAATGAATGTGACGCGAGAAACAGAGGCAGATGATTTGTAAGGGTTGTTTACCAAAACATTCTTCCATGCTAACTTGAGCGCTGGAGCTCGACGCTTGTTTCACATAGTGGTGCGAAGTACAGCTGAGAACATTTTTTTTTTCGTTCTTGAGATTGAAAAAAAAAATGCAATCTACCGGAACTAGTATGTCGCACCTAAAAGAATTAAGGTTTTGAGAACCCATGCATAGTGAAAAATCCACTATCTTGGATCCAAAATGAATTTTTTATAGAATACAGAGTCTAAACGGCTTCTGTATAGTTGCTGTATTGATTCTTGGGTGATTTAATATTTCGACCATTCGTCAACTTTTTTTATTAATATGTAATTAATTTATATACTGTATTACATTATATATTCATATTAATTTCTGGTCTTCACTACCTTTAAAGCCTTAACATATCTCAAGTCTCAGGGATGGTCCTTTTGACGAAATAAACTTTTAAAGAAATATACGAAGGAAGAGCGCAGAGCATCTGTTATGCACCATTACGGAATCAACCGGTGGTATTAAAGAAAAGTACTGGAGTTGTCTCGGATTAACTGTGCGAACTTTCAAGTTGTTTAGTGTTTATCTTGTATAATGCAAGCATATTGTAAAAATATTTGTGTGTCATTTAAATGCTTGAAAATTTACAATTTTCACTTTCACAGTTAGTGAAGTTCCACTACAAGTAAATACTAGTGTTAAGTGGAGCTTCGAGAAATACACCGCGTGTACAGGACCTATCTCTTCCACTAGTAGGTTAGTGGCAAAGCATTCGCCCGAAGTTATATTCGCACTGCATTTTATAAATAACTTTTTTTTGTTGATGTTTACATGCATTCGTACAAGTTTACAGCTTTTCTCATTGTTTCCTTATTTCTCTGCTACTGTGCAATCTGCTTCATTACGCAATCGATTTAATTTTCATTATCCAAAATGAAGAATTGTTCTCTATGGTTAAGTATTTGGCATATCATAGAAATCAATGTTGAAGAGTACCGTTTTCGATTTCCGGGCGATTGAAAAAACGTCAATCTTATTTAAAGATAGAGTCGCTTAATTGCAAGTAATTTATGCATCGTTTTTTGAAAGGATGCTATTTGACAACTTTTCTCTTTTTTATTTTCAACGTCAACTGTCCATTTGTTTCTAGGATTATTATTGGCTCTGGTTATGGTACAGCAGAGTAAGGAATTGAGCAATATTTCAAGAGTGTGGCTAGTTGCGGTTTTCGTTTAAAAGATAGGTTTGGAAATAAGAATTACAAATTCAACCTTTTTGGGCTCTACAGTATAATTTTTGATGTGTGTGGGAATAGGCAGAAAGGAGAGGGTGTCTAATAAGCATTTGAATTTGGGCAATGTTGCCGTAGCTCAGTTGGCTTTCACATTTCAGAAGATCGTGGGTTCGAAATCAGCGACAGCCCATCTTGATTGGTGTTTCCTCTGACCACACCTGGGATGGTTCCTTCCGAAAGCTTCTCTTTTACAGTACTTGTTGAGATGACTATTGTGTGTGTGATGTATTTGGAGTTCGTTAAATTAATTAAAGATGTTGCTACTAAATTCTTAGGCTATTCCACATAGCCGATCCAATTACCTTCTGTTCATTCTTTTTTACTGTTTACTGAGCTACAAGGGGTTATATATATATAAAAGGTAAATTTATGATAAAAAAGTAAGGAAGATACTTAAAGCGTATTTGTTCCGTAGAAAAATAAACACACACACGTACACAACACTAATTTTTACATAGATTTTTGCAATATTTCGATATTAATATCGTAGACTTGCTGTACAGAAAGAGAGACGCACACACGCGGATAGAACAAAAGACTAGGACGACAGTAGCGGACGGTGCATCGTTTGAAGAATAGTTGAATGCTGAATGGCGCGTGGAACAATTGTACAGCGTGTAAGTACTGGATAGGATTGTGAAGGAAAAGTGTTGAAAATGCACAGAAAACGGGTTAGAGTTATTGAAGGTTAAGTTCAAGATACATTTTCGCGCTCAAACCATGAATAAAGTCCCCTTCCCACAGACGACGTGTTGAGGTCCTGGTCGTAGGGGGTAAAATGTGGATTATGGCAACCAGGAAAGATAGATCAAAATTGGTGTTGTGAGACTCGGTGTGTAAGGAGACTGGGGCATCCGGTTCGTTAATAGTGCAAAAGTGGCGATGGTTATTAACATGAACGTTGAGAGATCCACCTGTTTCCCCCACATAAAAGGCATCACAAAATTTGCAGGTTAGGATGTATATAACATTGGAGGTGCGCGTGGCATGTACCCTTGGGATTTAGGGTGTATTGGCCATTAGCAGTATTGATACTGACTGTGGGAAAAGTGATGAAAGTGGAGCAGGTCTTACATCTGGGTCTCATGCATGCATGGTCGCCGGTTTGAGGTTGTGGCGAGGAAGGATTTGTACGGACTAAGATGTTTCTAAGATTAGGTGAATGTTGAAAAACTAATCTAGGTTTGGTGGGGAATACTGATCTTGTGTCTGGGTCAGATTGGAGAATGTGGAAATGAGAATAGGATTTGTTTGACCTTGGTTAGTTTAGGATGGAACTGGGTGAGTTGAGCGACGGTGGGTTGGGCGCCGGTGGGGTTCGAATGGGTTGGATGTGTTAGGATGTACGGCGAACCTGTTTAGTTACAAGGTTAGGTGGGTACTCACGGTTGACTAGAGCTTCCTGGAGGCTTTGGTTGTAAGTTTCAGAAGCAGAGGTGGTGGAATTCAAGCGTTGTCCTCTGAGTGCAAGGAAGAAAGGAATCGCTTTCTTGTTGTGGTAAGGATGGGAACTTGAGAAGTGTAAATACTGCATGTAGTTGGTAGGTTTTATGTGTACGGAAGTATTGAGGGTGTTGTTTTCTAAAGTGATGTCCACGTCATGGAATGTGACTCTTGTTAGAGATGGACCAAGTGAACTGGACAACACGGAATTGGTTTAGCTGTTCTAGGAATATGTTGAGACTGGTTTCACCATGACTCCATATCATCAGGATATCATCCAAGAACCTTATCCGAAGTAGTGGGGTCAAGGGCTGAGTTTGAAGGAAATCATGTTCAAGCTTACCCATAAACAGATTAGCATAAGTAGGTGCCATTCTCGTGCCCATGACTGTGCCTCGGATCTGAAGGTAGTGTTCGTCGTCAAAGGTGAAGTTGTTACATGTGAGAACTAGGTTGGCCAGGTTAACAAGGAAAGCTTTGGTAGGGGTATGAGGTTTGGGGCTCTGGTTAAGGAAGAATTCCAAAGCTGCTAAGCCATGGGCATGAGGAATGTTGGTATATAAGGAAGTTACATCTATGATACAAAGCAGTATGTCAGAAGGAAGAGGCGGTAATTTATGGATGATTTCTAATAGGTGATAGGTGTCACGTATGTAGGCAGGCAGCGCTTGAAGGAAGGAGTCAACAAGAGTGGAAATGCGTTCGGTAGGAGAATTATAGCTGGCTACAATGGGTCTGCCTGGGTTACCTGGTTTGTGGATCTTCGGTAATAGGTAAAAGGTCGGAGTACGCGGATTGTCAAGGGTTAGGTACTTTATAGACATTTCAGAAATACCCTCACGGGGACCATTAGCGGTAATGAAATCAGAAATTTTCTGTTGGTGGGTGTAGGTTAGGTCTGTGGCGGTGGATTTGTACGTGTTGGGATCGGATAGAAGGCGGTAAGCCTCCTGGAGGTAGTCAGCTTTGTCTAAGATCCCTTGTCCGCTGGGAGGACCATTATGTCGTGGTTCTCGCGTAACGCTACAAGGTCTTTGCGTTCGTTATGGGTTAGGTTAAGTTGGTTGGTCATATGATGTAGGAACTCAGTATTGGTGCTGGCAGAAATAACTGAGGAGGATGGTTGCTAGGAAGTGAAGGTTTGTCCATGTTTGAAGGAGGACGGAAGCGTTCAAACATGGACCCCTCTCCCCCCGTTGCTCTTCTCTTACTCTTCTAGACAGTAGTTAGTTCCTTTTCAACTACCAAATTCATACCAAACAACCAACCTGGTCAATTCATACCTGTAGTAACTTAGATGTAGTGGATTTTCCCCCGGTTTTGTCCCCCTCTAAAAGTCATCTCTTTGCTCTTTTCTATTGTCTTTTTTCACCTTCTTTCACTATTCCCGATGTAGTGATAAATGTCTTCGGATAGAAACCTCTAGATTAACTCAGATCATTGCTTTTTAGTATTTATATCCTAACTGCATGCGGAGAGCTCGGTAGAAGTTGGAGAGAGGTCACTCAGCGGGGCGGGACTTTCGGAGGCCCTGCTTATCCACCCTTTTCTGTTTCTGTTTCCTCCACACACAATTCCTGAAGATGACGTCGCTGACTGACGTTGAAAGCTTGAAGCAAAGCTCACATTTCATCTAGTCTATTACCCGAGAATCATGGAACAGAAGCCAGAAGAACGTACAGTCTACAGGTCTATCCATTGTTACAAAGGGTTCCAATTTGGAAAGAAAACAAATGATAAATAACGGAGATACGATTTTTTCCCGACACCCTTATTTCATGCCGTTTAAAATTTGAATTTCCCGCCTCGTCAAAGTGTTAAAATATTTCTATTACTTAAGTAAAACAACAAGAGAGAATCGCCAATTAACCTCAATCCTGTTTCTGGTCTTTCTCAACATCTACACAAAGATGATAAAATTCAATCAGCTCACCTTTAATATAAAATCAAGACTAACACTGAACGTTCAGACAAGCAAGCATGTTTTATTATTATCATAAGGCCTTAAATTAATACGGACACAAGGTACTTAAATTATGCTCGGTTCCCCTACATCGCAAGTTTGCTCAAAAGGCAAAATCAAATTTACCAAGTCCCTAATAGAAGAGTGTCACATCCACTATTATTATTATTATTAATAATAATAACCTGCTCCTCCAAGACTGTGGAGTGTATACAAAAGGATGAAGTGTGTCTTTCCGAGAAGGTTATTTCAGGAGGATGAACACCTATACATTCTACCATTGGGGTATCTTGTTACAAAATAAAAACATTCTACAGAAGGCGAAATTTAAGTTCCTTTAGAAGGTCTTTTAGTAAAAATAGTTAAAAATGTAAATTTTTAAATTGTCACGAACATACTGGTAACAATCACCTCTTTCATTTTGGAGGGTGGATTGAACTGATACTAACGTCCATACGAATCCGAGGTGGTAAGCTTCCAAGGACGGGACCTACAAGTTTTGGTAAAGTAGGTACCGAACCACCCCGTTCAATTGACCCCGGTGGGATTTGAGCCTGTGACCGCGCGCTAACCCCTCGACCATCGCAGGGTCTCATTTTGGAGGAATTAATGTCTACTTTTGAATGGTGTAAGTAGAAATTTGTACTCTGGCGCTCACTATTTTCACTCGTAACAGAATTTTTAAAAACAATTTTGCCGTGCGGTAATTTTTAAAACAATTTTGAGGATTTTTATTCATGTCAGGGAACTAATCTGACAAAATTTATAGGTTCATAAACTTTCAAGTTGTGAACTTTGTGATGAACATTTTCAACTATTTTTTCTTTTACTTTTTAATGGAAAAGGTCTATATTTTCACTCGATCTTCAGGTTCACAAGTTCCAATAGCTAAAACCGATATTACATTAAATTACCATAGGAAGGAATCAAAGGGCACATTGATTGAGACCTCGAAATGTTCAACTTTGAACAGTTTTCCTGAGGGGGCAATTTTGTTGTTCCAGTTAAAAGTTAGTTGATCAGTATATTTAACGATGCTCTATCAAATACGCCAACTTTGTTAGAATGAGACTTTTATACACTTATACAACATATTTTTGAAGCAAATTACAACACGCAAGAGTATTTTTAAAATCTATATATTTGATTATTGCATTATATAAAAATGTGAGTGAATACAAAATTATTATTTGTAACAATATTAACATGACTAGTTAAAATATGCTCTTAAGTTTTCGTACGGCAGGAATACGAATGAACATTCAAGTGCACTCAATTCGTATAACAATACGAATTGTACGGAAAAGTCAACTTCCTTGTGCATCTTTCTAACTGGAGGAGTCTTCTTCATACTCTTCAACATTTATGCTGTCTTGTGAATCTTCTATACCCTTTTTCAGTGAGTCCTACGAATATGAAAACACAGGCATTTACAGAAATATCCCACACATTATTCTACTCTAGTGTTCATAAATCTAAAATAGAAAGTATGTAAGATAAAATATGACAAGATAAGAAGATTCGTATTTACGTCTGCTCTTGAATAAATTAATTTGTAATTAACACAGCACATACTAAAAACAAAAGCAAATATTTAGAGATCTAGTGTCATTTTCAGTGAAGGAGAGGAGACAGCGTTACATCTGGCCAAATGGATAGAAGACTTAACAGTTTTAACATATTGGACTATCTGCTCTACATGTAACTGTCTGGCATCGCATTCGGGAGGTGCTGAGTTTAATTCCAGTGGCCGACTATTTTCTATGAGGCTTTCCCTTAGTCACACTAGGCAAATACCGGTATGGTACCTTCAAAATAGGACCTGCCCGACTCCTTCCCGCGTTCTTTCCCCTACTGTAACCCAGCCTGAGCCATAAATAAATTAAAACTCAAAATGTAATACTGTCTCCTTTCCTTCACTGAAAATGTACGAGTGTGATGTGTTAATTAGGGCACGTTAATTTCTTCAGGAACACATGTAAGTTTTAATTCTTTTATCTATTTATATTTGTTTTTTAAATCTACAATCTGATATCTTCTGAAATAAAGTTTTAATTCATATCCACGTGAGTGAATGAAAAATGAACAATTTTAACATAAGAGACGTGTGAGACGTTTGTATTAAGAAGTTCGGAGACGAAAATACTGAGTTTTCAACTGTAACAATAATGATGTAGAGAATACAGCACAGATTTAAGTGAGTTTCAAATAGAGACGACACAACTAGAGATTTAAACTGAAATTGACTTTTGTTCACAGCTGTGAATGAAACCTATCTTTCAGGGACGACGCACAGATGTATTCATTGGTATACAAAATAAACCACAGCGGTACGAAAACAAAAGTTAAAACTGTTATTATGGAATCCTACCTATGAAGAAAATCAAGCATCTGCTTCGTTAATGTCGTAGAGAGAACACTGACTTGATTGTAATATTGTCTTGCTGATAACAGAGTTGTATCTCCGAAATGTCAAACAAGATAAAGTGTAAATTGTGCAACCAAGATATGCCTGATTTTTGTCTTTTATTGCTATGCACCATCTTCAACCTAGACAGCACCGGTAGACACCTGTGGTATAGGCTACAGTCAAATTTCAACATCTAACGAGGTCACGAGATTGTAATAAGTAGCATGTCAGGATAAGTACATTTTAATCTCTTAGAAATAATGAATACGGTGATAAAACAGAATTAATTTTATTTTAGAGTTTAAACTGTAATGAGAAGAAAGGGGGGAAATATTTAAAAATAATCGCAAAACTAGAACAGTCTTGTAACTAAAAAAGTGTAATGCACTCTCATTACATTATGTTATTTAGAGTTATTTACCAAAATAGTCTTCTAAAAGTCATTAGAGTGCAAAGACGAAACAACAACATATTATTTGAAGTATGTCACATATAAAGATGATAAGTTCCATTTACGCTAACTTCAATTTAACATAAAATGGAGCAGCTAGGTCGATTGTAGGCATGTTAACAGTTGCATAATTTTCTTGTATTAGACGTGTTCGAACGGATAGATGGTGTGGCTACAGGCCTTATCTACATGAATTTAATAGCATGGGGTGTCCTGTTTGTACAAATGTGGTACACTGTCGTGAAAAATGAGGGTCAATAATGTTAGTTTGAAAGCATGGGACATTCACTTTTGACATTTTGACAACTCTACATATCACCAATCTGCGTAACTAAATCTTGCAACAATCACGAATCTCTTCGGGAAATTTTTCCTGCACTGGCGGACAAAATCCCCTTTGCATCAATATTGCGGGACGTGATGACATGTACGATGACACTGGAAGAAATGTATGCCTTATCCAATGCCACCATGAACTTACACTTATCACCCGCGCAGTGATATCCATACAGTCTACGGCAGTTCGTCTTACGTTCCTTAATGTGCTGCGGTTGAAGATCGTGTACGCGGGCTTTATAACTACATTTCAGCCGCAAATGTTTAGGTATCGTTGTGTTCACAGTCGCTGCAGCCATATAGTCCCTCCTCTGCATGCACCTTCCGTTGTTTTGAGAGGGTTTTCTCGCTCAGCCACCTAACGTATGTCGCGCTGTACTGCATTCGTCATTTTTACTGGAGATCTTTTATGGGTACGTTTAGTGGGTAACTATTTACCCACTGTTCTTTGTTGTGTCTAACGTGTTACAACGATATGTTATCAACTGTACACCTTGATTCTATTGTCCCCACACTTGGCACGGAAAAGTGCCATTATATAACCTTCGCAACACCGCACAAATTAGCGGGACAAAAGTCATTTTTGGGACATTGATACTACTGTTCAATTATTTTATACCGTGCCATAGCCAAGCAACTGATCTTCAGTATTCCGCACATAGAGTGCCAGTATATATCAAACGAATGACGTAGTAGCCAACTGAAAATTACTGGTAAACCCACCCTGCAAACGGAGCCAAGCAAGAAAATCGAAGGATTTGCGATAGCGGTGTGTGTGAAGAGGAAGAATGTTTCCACATATGCTTTCGAGTGTGTACTTTCTGGTGTGTGTTAGTGAACCAAGAATAATTCTGGTATATGTACTTCAGTAGTGCACTCAGAAGTGAATATGGGAAAAGCGCGAAATTCCACAATGGTATTGGCAGGAACACAGAGGTACAAAAAGTTCTGCGGAAGTCCGTGTATTCAAACCTGCGCTGGTCCATGGACTAACTTATCGTCTTTATTGCCCTTGAAGAAGTTTTTGCCTTTACGTGCTCCTTTTGAACCTACAGGTTATTTTGGCTTGCAGTCAGAAACGACAGCATCTATCATGCGTATGGAACTGTGTGAAGTGGTATGGATACGGCCTGTCAGGTTTTTCAGAAAGCAACTTTGTCCTCGTCCATCACTGGATCCAACAGAGAATTGATTTATCGGTTTTCGACAGTTCTTATGGCTTTGTCTTGTGAATTCCCGGTCGAGGTTCAGGCATTTGAGGAATACGCCAAAGTAACAGTGAAACTGTGTATATTAATTATACGTGAACACTTTATCTGCGATGTTATATGCATGTTACGGTTCACAAAATCCTGACACAGGCTAGAGAAGTACTTGAGAATGCTATATTACCAATCGGCATGCTATATAAAGATGCACAAGAGGAGCGGCATAAAAATATCAAGAAGTATCCGGAAGCCCATACTAGGGAGTGTTTCCCCAAACAAGTTTACGTCCTTTGCTGAATCATTTCTGGTTACTTCTGATATAGTTGTAGGTATCTTTCCAAAAGGCCGATGATAAAAAGGGATTCACTTCCCTGAAGAGGTGAAGAATTTACTAATCCAGCTATAGTTGCGGGATTTTGATGAAACTGAAGACAACAACAGCAATTACGACGCTGATCATGATGATGAGTCCGCTTCTGAAGCTATTGCTGCTACTACTGATTTTGCCTTGTGGTTTAGTGAGCCAGGAGAATTATCATTTTATAATTATTGTTTTACATAGTAACGTGTATTCACACTAACGTTACATATTTTGCAGTTTCATTAAAAATAATGTTTTCCATCATTTACCATCAGTCTTTGTGTTTCATTTCTTCATATACTTCCTACAAAACACGAAATTAATCACTTTACGCGTGTAAAGTTTCTTGGTTCAGCGATAGAAATGTTGTCCTGCTAGACTTGGTTTCTGGCCCACTGTGCACCGTTTGAGCTTCGGCGCCATTTCACCACTTCACGAACTTTATTCCGGTCCTACTACAATAAGATACAAACTAACGCCACACGTACGGTACTTCGCTGTAATGTGAACATTTACAGGCTATTCAAATCACTTGAAATATGTGGTTAGAAGTTGGTCCCTTTACTGAATGTAAATTGATATCAGATCTTGAGCTGAGATCAACAACATTAAAGAGAAAATAGGAAAAAGAATATTCATCTGGAGGAATCTACTGCCTTCCGTTGAAGTCCCTGCTCCTCAAAGTCTGACACTCTAGCGACAGCACTGCAGAAGGTTGAGTGCTCTGAAGAGCTAGTAAGCAAGCTTATACCTGCTTATTGGGAAGCGATCCACATCTACAAAATTCACCCTTTAACGCACGATGACTAGAGCAAGTTTTCTACGAACCCCACTTGACAGAAAAAAGGGAAGGATACTTCGAAAGTGAAACGGTTTTCATATAAAACAGAACTTCAAACTTTTTGTCTGTCTGACGAATGTATGCGTGAAAGATATAGGGTATATGACCTATCTTTCAGTGTGACAGCCTAATCGCTCCAAGTCAGCGTTTCCTCTCCAACTGTTATGTCTTTTTTCTATGAACATGCCTTATCGGAGGAAAAAAAACCTGGTAAACTTTATTTTGTATGGGTCATTCTAGCAACTTTTGACTTCGGCCCGTCACGATTATATTCCGAAAGCTCTGCTAGTTAAAATCAACAAACATCCACCGCGACTTTCAAACCCGCGACTTTCGAGTCGCTGGCCTAACGCCTCAGACCACGCGGCTACCTGGTCGACCCTTATCGGAGGAAGATTATTACTCTTCCGCTTGTATGCACCTATCTGAAAGCCTTGTACTGTAAGTAAACACTTTTTCTACTTTATTACTTATATATATATATGCTTTTAAAAATAGTCATTAGTCATACCACAGAATCAGTTTTCAACCGTCGTGGCGATGGCGTGTGTGGAATTCCAGGAGACAAGTGAGATTCAGAAGAACTCTGGAAAAAGTTCGCAAGTGACGCCAGAGACGCGCTATTCCTGAATGATGTTCGTTTCACAGTTTCCAATCTTGCTATTGATTCAGGAACCTTTAAAACGTTCCGAAAATCCTGAAATAAAAAATTTGTAAATCCAGTAACTTTTCTCAACAAATTTACTCTACATGTCTTAAACATTATGGAAAGTGTAATTTAGTACATATATAGTTTCAGCTTTGATGGTGATGGATATTTTGTTCTGATAACTCTTCATATTTCAAATTACGATTATACATTCTTATACATAAGAAACTAACTAGATTTCACACACAACTACAACTTCGCACAACTGACAGACCTTACAATGCAACATACATCACTGGTAGGAAGCTGCAAATTACATAATGTCTCAGTATTTTTAACTGTGTTTATTTAATGAATGCTGTTCTAAACTACTATTCTTAGTAACCTACAAACGTTTGCATTAATCTCTATACCGCAACTTACGTCTTATTAATAAAGCAATATACTTAGTACTAATATAAACCTTTCAAAGTGAAAATAATAATAATAATGTGTAATGAAAAGGATATTTAATAGTCTAATTTATATTTTCACTTCACTACTGACATCTGATTGAATCCTTTCTTCGATGTTTACTTCAAAGAGCACTTTTACCATTAGCTATCAGAGCTTTTATCAGAGGTTCCTTGGCCTCTTAATACAGTCAATAAAACTGATGACAAAAACTGCAAGTCTGATATATGTTAGGAAATTCTTTTCATATGATCCTTAATAAGCGTTTAACAAGCGAATTAGAATGTGGAGTTTGCGCTAAATCAACTGAGATATTATTTTCATATTATAGTGCTGACATTTGCAAATACATAGTGCGCTGTGAATTCTGGTACATCGTCACATCATTCGAAAGAGAGGGGGCCTGGATCATAATGAAGATACTTGAATGATGGTTATCCAGTATGCAGAAATACAATTACACTTGTGTCGATACGATATAGCCTGTTTGTTTGACGGTTCTATTGATGTGTGAATTTTATCTTTGTACAATCTATGATGATTAGTGCTATGTAAGTATTACGATAACCATGAAACCACATCTGCAGTTTTTCAGTTCTAGATATGCTCTTCGAGTGTAGTCATGAAATTCCATTTGGTCACGAGGATATGTGTTCATATATTCAAAAGTAGCCCCATAAAACCAAACATCTAGCTCTAGCAACTGTGAAAGAAATACATACTGAGTGATTTTGCTACATTCTTTATACGGTATTTATTGTACCAGTTAAAATTTGTGAGTTTTTAAGACAGACCAATGTTGACATATCGTTTTTAGGTTCTGTTTCTGGACCAGTTTCCCCACTACGTTCAACCTTTAGACAACGGATGACTTAGGGTGTGAGTCATAACCGTTAAACCGTAATTTCTGACGAAAAAAAATACAAGGAATTGACCTGAGATATTAATTTTGGTCTTCAAACTATAAGTTACGATTCTCATGAGTGTAAATGCATGAAACGCCCGTACTACAATAACTGTTAATTCTTCAACAGTTTTTAGTCAAAAAGGCCAACTTTGAAATTTGTTTCTTGGTTTCTACTGAACACTGAAAAATATCTGAAATATTGCAGACGACTATCCAAGCACTTTTGGGGTAAAATCTGACCAAACACATTTCTGGCTAGAACACACAATATAACTATTTAAACTTATAAGAAGTAATGTCTTACTACAAGCGTGCGATGATATAGGTCTACAGGTAAACATAGAGAAAAAAAAAATGATAATAAGCCGAAACACAGGGAATAAAAGAAATAAATACATAACAATTAAAGAAGAAGAACTTCTACAAATTAATACCTAAAAATCACGTCAAAATCATGTGTACGGTCGCTGTCAATTATAACCGTTACAGACGCATTTTTCCCCATCCCACGTTCTTTTTACACGAAATGCCTCTGCTTTTAAATACTACATACAATTTTTTGTATTGTACTTTAATTTATATTTTTCTGTGTTTTATAATTGAGTACAAGAAAAGGCATTGAGTTCTAATCTCCGCTGCTTAAAAGATAAATATATTAATTACATTTCGCAGAGAAAATTTAAAACTAAAAAACTTAAAAATCTTGCTCCTTCCTCACATTTACCCCAATAAAACGACAAGAGTGGTTTACAAGCTTTGAAACAAGAGTAGATTTACTGGGATACGATAATTAGTACAGGAGCTACATTTACAGGAGATATTTAACCTCGCGAGTTTGGCCATCTACGGAATGTACGATATAAGCAACATTCGTACAAATTCATATTGAAGTGTTGTATGGTGGATTTATCAATTATGTTAAATATGTTTTTGTTTCAGGACCTGGCAAACTGTGCTTGCCAGTCCGCTGTTTTTGAATGTTGTTACGATAAATAACGAACCTTGATATGAAATAAAAATGGTGTCATGGAACAATACTTTTTTACTTTAAAGTTAACCGCGTTCCAGAAGTATAAGGACTGTTTTACAAAAGGAAAGATATATGAAGAAATGATACTGCAATTAGCAGATGTAAATGGTTTCCATGCTCAATTTAAGATATGTTAGATGCTGCTACTATTTGCTGAATACATTTGGGGACCTACGATAACTATAGATTGCAATTTCATGGGTTTGTTCTATAACCGAAATAAAAGTTAATTATGCTGAATTACCTGAACATGTTGTATGCTGTTTTGTATTCTTTACACTTATTATTTGATTGTGTGTAACGGCTGGACTTAAAGACACTACCTCGGTTTGATATTAAAGGAAATAGTTAAGATTACTTGGATTTCAGTTCAGCACGTTTAAGATAGGACATATTAGAGAAGACATAAATATCCTCTTGGCTAAACAATACTACATTAAGGTTATTACCTTTTTCACAATAAACCTTGTGTGTGTTGGTAAATGTTAAACTTAACACAGAAAAATTGACAGCCGCCGGGTTCGAGTCCCTGTCGCGGCGGCTGTCAATTTTTCTGTGTTAAAGTCAATACTACATTAAGGTCGAAATTACCTGAAGATCATCCACTTCATTAATCTGCATGACATTTCTATAAGCTCTGGTGAAAAGTTCCACTGCTTTCGTATGATAACTTAATTCAATGCTAATGTACTCGGATAAAATTGATTTTAGATCTT
Organism: Lepisma saccharinum; assembly: GCA_022664845.1. Lineage (NCBI taxonomy): Eukaryota > Metazoa > Arthropoda > Insecta > Zygentoma > Lepismatidae > Lepisma > Lepisma saccharinum. The sequence continues at coordinate 15,658 of JAGDQP010015742.1, forward strand.
CCAACTTCTTAGATTCAAAACCATCCACTTGTTCCTCAATAGCCTTGATGCTACGAGACAAATCAGTAGTTGCTTTCTGTAGTTCTGTTTCGGCCATTGTCTGGACATTGATAAGGATATTTTCATTTATATAAAAGAACAAAAACAACAATAGGACAACTAATGCGTCCGATCAAACCTGAAAAAAATCACATACATAGCTTTTTTTATTTTTTTCTCGTAGATCTGAAAGAAGTCAGTGATTTGCTTCAATCTGTCTGTATATTCACAGATATTTAAAATCTATTGAAATACAATGCATATCCAAACGCAAGTAAAATGTCGATCAAAAATAACGAGAAGAAAATTACTTCTTTCGTGAAGAAATCAATATATTGGATTACAGCCACTTTCTGCACGACCTTAACAAATTTCTATGCTTTTCCAAAATTAATAAAGAGGAAGCGGCACAACTATGGACAAACATGTATCTGAATTAACGAAGCACTTCTGGTGGAATATGCATTATCGCGGATTTACAAAATATTAACCAATGCCAGAGCTTATGGCGAAGACTTGTAATCTAGCTAACGTGGAAATTGATGGAGTAGTGGGGAAGGGTCACCTCAGTGGGAACGGTATCGCATACTGGTCTATGCACCCAAACTTTGCCTCAGATTCAAATTCAGGTGTGGTTCGGATTCCATACTATAAATAGTTAGCCCTACCCTCAAATCCTACGTATTCGATTAGGACGAAATTACAATCCACATGAAAGCATGTCAGAATTTCTACTTATCGGTAGGTATGAGATCTCTGGGTGATCAAGAGGTTAGCGTGGTCGCTTTCTGTGCACGCGGTCACGAATGGAATTCTCGCCGAGGTCTTTTGAACGAACTAGTTCGGAGCCCTCTTTACCAAACATTGTAGGTCCCGTCCTTAGAAGCTACCCAGATCATTTAGGATGTTAATAACAATTCAATCGTAGGCACGACAAAGAGAAATTTAAAATTTTATTAAAATATTTAAAAGAAGAGAAACGTAACACATTGATGCACACATGACGCAGAGAAGCTAAAACAATTGGTAAACGAATTCGCAAGTTTTAATAGATTGCGTGCTTGCTTGTACTTTCACTAAATAGTAAGACAATGCGCCAAACTGTGAACATGCATATTTCGTGAGGCAGGTTTTCGGATCGAATGCATATACACAAGTACACAGTGCAATTTCGATTTTCTCTTTATTTAACTTACATGTATGGGCCAGTTTGAGGGATGACGTATCTCGGAGAATACTCTTCCACGAGAAAGCGAAGATAGCACTTGGGACCTTTCTGTAAGTACCGTGCTAGCATTGCCTGGTGAAAGTGCGGATAACCCTGGAAAATCTCTCAGTGTGGTCTACTGTTGTGCGTTCTTAGTGCCGGACCAAGGAAGGGTGAACAATTTTTTATGCATTATTGGGTTGCTGCAATTAAAATACGTATTTTAAGCAATGGTGGTATGGAACTCTTCAATAACGCTAAAACGTCTGTTCGTAGGTATATCGTTGTTGCATAGGATGGGACCGAAGTGGAACATAAAGCACGTACAACGGAGAGTGATTTTCCTTTATGGATTAAAACTGGGAAATTTTGCACGATTAGCGACTAACAACTTATATATTTTGGAGAAGATGTGGCTAGGATTCTGGATATATTCTGGAGAAGATACGCCCCCTGGTTTGCCATATTTCGAACAGAAGCGACAATGCTGGAAAATGAGCAACGTGGTTATCGAACTTCAGGTGTTGCAAAAAAGGTCAAGAATACTGTAGAAGCTACCGCTCGGCAAAGTGCTCGCGCGATACCTAACAAGGTTTGTGTCCACCGTTTTATTTCAGTAATTTAATGTTGTTCGTGGCCTGGTAGCTCTAGAAGGGGTCAAGTAGTTGGGTTAACACCAGTTAATAAGGCCCGCCATTTTGAAGTCTACAGTTCTCTCATCATCAGAACTGAAAGAAATTTGTCCCTTTCTTTTGTATTGCATTGTCATCTGTATTCTGTAGTGTGCGAATTAACGGGGGGGATGAGGGGGAAATATACCTTTACAATGTGAGTCTGAAAGTAAATTATGTATAATATTGGATTCATCACGTTATTTTCTTATCAACATTTCATCCCCCCCCCCCACTGTAAACATTTCTTAAGTCGCACACTGATCACCTGCGATCTAAGCTGGCTCTGGTACGATAAGTGTCGACAATCATCACTCTCATTTATGTAATAATGAACTTCCAGGATGCAGCCTAAAGACGTTCTAACAAACAATATTTTTTTTTTATATAGCTATAAAAATAAACTAGCATTGACAGAGTCATTTCACTTGCATCATCTTACTCAACCTTACAGTACGTTCACTAGGTAGTAACATGAATTGCTACAACGTAAGCGATAGTACTGTTGGTGCAAACAAGTGTAATTCAAAAGTATTTTACATGTATATTTCAAATTATTAGTTCTCTTGTAATTATTCTTCGTTATTCTACTAAGACAGTATTGACCTGTCATTATCTCTAGCATTTACAACAGGTTATCAAGGGCTTGTTTCCGGAGCGTTCAGTCAACAGAAGAGTTGTAAAAGTAAACGTGGTACAACTGGGCTAGTAATGCAGGATTTATGAAAACTTGGAAAATTTCACATCGTCTCCCTAATACTGCAGTTGGATAAATGGAACCATGCTTTGTCGGACATAAAGTACAGCAGAGGGTCCAAACGTCCGTCCGCAATCATTGTCAGTAACCAATTACGTTCGCAATCACTGTCAGCAACCAATTACAGTACGCAACTCGTTTACATGTGTCTGGCTCTTTCAGTTCCTGGACATGTTACGCGGTATGGTTTCAGTTTCAAAGACTTCAGCTCACGCGGACACGTTGTTCGTTTCACACCAAATATATTCTCAATCGTATTGAGCGAGACTTAGATTTTAATCGGGGAATAGTCTAGTCCCTGTTCATAACACCCATAGGAAAGTCATGTCCGACAGCTATTCTCTTCAGATTCTCTTAAATACAGGTCTAAACAAGAGTAAATCGCAAGGGTAGACTTTTTGAGTCATGGGCAGTTTTTTTCTATGGAGGCGTAACCCTTTGGGGCGGCGGCTTCTTTGAGTCGTTGCCGAATTTTCTTAAAATGATTGTAGCTTCGTCTGTAATTCTACGAAAACAATAAATAAGGGTTATTTTCTTTCCAAATAGTCCACGAAATAAAACGAGGTATAGATCGCTAGCGTAACGATACAAACATAGGAAGGAGAGGGGGAGCAAAGTCCAATTTTGGTAAATTTTTTGAAAATTGTTTTTTTATTCTTCTAGTGGCTTTCCTTATGACATCCCATGTGCAGTTTGATAATAGAATATTGCGAGTAGTGTCATGTTCTTCCTTATCAAAGTGACGATGGACACCGGAGACCCGCGACGTGGGTAGGGAGGGGAAAGAATATCAGAACTCTACATTTTTACTGTTTTAGTCCAGTGAATCTACTGAAAAAAATAAGTCTTAAAAAAATGCAATAAAAGTGATATTTTGGCTATTCTATACAGAAATAGTTTACACTACACGATTTAGACCCGAGAATTGCCGCCATTTTGAAAAGATGGCGACAAAAATAGTTTTTTTTGCTTTTAAATCATAAACGGTGGCTCGTACAGAAATTCTGCAGAAGTACAAAATGAAAGATCGTAATACAATTACGATCGAGTTACTATTACCATTCCCCCCCTCCCCCGCTCACACTCTACGTCAGTTTTTTTTACAATCCTAATGGGCCCTGCGCAACACTTTGGGCTTTACGGTGACTCATCTATTCGGGATCCGTTGCTGGAGATGGTGTAGGTTCTTGAACTTTTTGCGATACACCATGTTTTCAGATAGCTCTAGAGATAAGCTGAACAAGGAAGCTATTCGATGGGTCCGCGATGACCGATCTAACGTCCCGGAAATTGGAGATCCAACCAATCCCATACCTCTGCAGAGTAGTGCGGGGACGAGAAAGAGGAGGAATATCCTCTTCAGGATTTAGCAGTAAGAGGAACACGCTTTCGCAAAGGTTGTCCAGGTATTGTTCATCAGTCAACTTACCATGAATGGGCACCACACCATGACCTTGCTCCAATCTGTGTGCCCCATATCCCACACCACAACATGACCTTGCTCTCGCAACCTGCTGTATTGCCATCTGTCGATGATGAGTTGGCATCAGACCCTTAAAGATAATTCCGTTTTAGTGCATCACTAAAGCACTCACACAAGAGAAATAAGGGATCCTCATTTCATCGCTCTGGCGTCCATTCTGCTAGCTGTAACATCCTGTCTGTGCCATCCTTAGGTATTTTTGGGTTTTCAGATTATATGATGCCATCTGTTTTCATACAGAAACCGTAATACGCACCTCTGTCAGCTCCTATCGCCAGTAATGAATGTGGGACTCTTAGCAATGTTGCCAGAAGTGCTCTTGCCGTGTTTTCGCCCGTCGCGTCGCTTGGTCGTCCACTGTCTCCTGTCGCGCACAAATCTCCCTTCCTCAAATTTCTTCCATATCTCAACACGGTTGCGTGTTCTCTGTCTCCTCTTTGAGGATGACAGGCGCCAAACTCAGCTTCAATTACCCTGGTGCTGCGACCACGATTTAGCAGCACAATCTCGATCCGTTCGTAAAGGATTAGCGCCATGCTGTCCGAGAACTCATAGTACCCTATCACCTAAACAAATAAACTAGGTAAAAAACGACTTGATAGTTGAATTTCTGGGATGAGCTAGCCTAAAACGGTATGTTCCATGATGCCATCTCCATTCTAAAATTCTAGACGTAAGTCAAGATGGTAGCTTTCCAGATGGACGACAACCCATCGCCGATATCCAATATTTGGTAATAGTCATTTACGACCTACTAGGGTATTCCCAGACTTTTTCCTCGCCCTGAAATTGAAAAAAACCTCTTTAAAAAAATCATGTTAAAGAGTTGAAATTTACAACCTTAAAACCGGTGATAACTTTGTAACTGTTCGTTCTAGGAAGAAAGTGGTAATAGACTTGGAAAGAAAATATTACGATCTTTCATTTTGTACTCCTGCAAAATTTCTGTACGAGCAACCGTTTATGACTTAAATAAATAAAAAATAATAAAAAAAATGGCGGCCAGTTCTCCGGCTCTAAATGTTGTAGTGTAAAACTATTTATGTATAGAACAGCCAAAATATCACTTTCATTGCGTCTTTTAGGTCAGGGGTATTTTTTCACTAGACTCCTTCACTAAAACGAGTATATATTTAGAATTCTGATATTCCTCCTCCCTCCCCACTCACGTCGCTGGTCTCCGATGTCCACCATCACTTCCATAAGGAAGAACATGACATCACCCACAATATTCTGATTTTCATAGGGAAAAACATGACAACACCCACAATATTCTATCATCAAATTGCACATGGTATGTCATAAGCAAACCCACTAGAAGAATAAAAAACAATTTTCAAAAAATAAACCAAAATTGGACTTTGCCCCCCCCCCCTCCCCTCTCCCTCCTACGTGTGTATCGTTTTATACCTAGTTTTATTTCGAGAACTATTTGGAAAGAAAATAACCCTCATTTATTGTTTTTCTACAATTACAGGCGAAGTGAAGCTACAATCATTTTAAGAAAATTCGGTAACAACTCAAAGAAGCTACTGCCCCCACAGAAAAGAAACTGCCCACGGCTCAAAAAGTCTACCTTTGTCATTTACACTTGTTTAGATATGTATTAAGAGAATCTTAAGAGAACAGCCGTCAGACATGACTTTCCTACGGGTCTTATGGACAGGGACTGTATTGGAAGGGAAGAAGCCGGATTTCGTCGTGGATTTAGCACAATGGACCATATACAAGCATTGAATGAAGTTATGGAAAGGACTAATGAATATGAACTTCCACTATGTCTGGGAATCATAGATTTTGAAAAAACTTTCGATTTGGTCTACTTCGGAGAAGTACTTAAATCAAGATATCGAAAGTGCATACATCAAGTTACTGCGAATCATTTACTCAACTGCCACATCTGTCACTAAGACTACATCAAGAGAGTAAAAAATTTAAAGTTGGAAAAGGGATAAGGCAAAGAGATTCAATTTTTCCAAAATTATTTTCGCCGGTGCTGGACGAAGTGTTCCAAAATTTAAACTGGGATGAAGTTGGAATAAAAATCAATGGCGATTACCTTAATCACCTACGATTCGCTGATGATATATACTTGTTTGCTTCAAGTGCAGAAGAACTACAAACCACAATGGAAGAGATGTAATGAGAGTTCGAAAACAGGACTTAAAATGAATTTAAGTAGCACAAAAGTAGTGTACAATCAACATGCTGAAAAGAAGGAAATAAAGATTCATAGAGTGACAATAGAAATAGTTGATGAGAATGTTTACCTAGGACAGCTCAAAACATCGAATGCCAAGGTTGACGGATGAAATAAACAGAAGATGTAAAATGGCGTGGAGCTCATTTGGAAGCTTACACTTTATTTTCAAAAGCAAACTACCAACGTGTCTCAATCGTAAAGTTTATAATCAATGTGTCTTACCTGTAATGATGTACGGCTTTGAAACTTGGACATTGAATGCACAAACGACTCAGATTAAGAGACAAAGAAAGCAATGGAGAGATGCATGCTACGAATAACTAGGAGGGGCAGGAACACAAATGAATGGATTCGCGCACAAATAAAGTAGAAGATATAATCAAGACTTCGAAGATGATGAAGTGGAGGTGGGCCGGTCACATAGCAAGAAGGAACAGATGGAAGATAGACAACAAATTTACTACAATGGATTCCCAGAGAAAAGAAACGACGTCCAAATGCTAGATGGGTAGATGAAATTAAGAGTTTTTCACGAGCTACATGGATGAGGATAGCAGCAGACCGAGAAAAGGGCTGAATAAGATGATGTATCTATATATTTATATTTTAAATATGTGTAAATATTAAATAGGGACAAAAGAAAAAAAGGAACAGAAAATGAGAAAGAAAGAAAAAAAAATAACTTTCAAACTTTTAAGAGAGGGAAATCAGGTTGATGTCAAAAGTCAACAAGCTTTATCTAAGCAAACTATTAAGCAAACAGACAAATAATCATACGATACGGTTCGGCTCCCTGAAATTTCTTGGCCTCAAAAAAAATCTACATGTGTGTAAATAGGGGAAAACTAACATATCCGTCTTATCGTGACTCTCTAAACTTTCCGCGGCACCCCCTAAAGTATGTGGCTCACGCCGGGTCTGCATGAAAGAATGTCTCTAAGTCACTCAGTCTGAAGTTTGATATATTACTTAAAACTAGCTCTAGGGACTGACAGTCTTTAAAAACACTCGGTCCTGGTCGTTTTATTTAATAGTATTAAAAAAGAAAATGAAACAATCAACCATATATATATATTTATTTATATGAATACCGGTACCATTTTACTGTACGTGTAAGAAAGAAACGTATGCTATTTTTATGACTGTCTCGTAACGTGCAACTACACAAGGATTTAATCGAAAACAAAACAACTCATGTATTCATAATGATTAAAAATTAACATTTAACTATCAGAATAAGTGTTTAAAGTGAGCCGGAACGGAACGCCGTTGCGTTCGGCGTTCCTGTAAGAATAATTTGTGACCACGCATGTCCCTTCCAATAGTGAGAATTACCAACAGTTTCATTGTAATTGTTCGTCCTGTTATGAGTGTTTTATACCTCATAACTTCAATTACTTTGTAATCAACTTTATTATGTAAATTGGTGTGTGTGTGTGTGAGTGTATGCAAAAATCTCTTGCGCAAGAGTAAAGTGTGTGTGTGTATTCTATTTAATGTACGTATTATAAGTGTAATTAATTGTATATTCAGAATTAATAATCATCATGTCATTTCTTTTTTTTTATATAATGTTACAGCAGTCAACGAAACACAAATCCTTTGTGACCAGAAAGCCACTTTTTTTTTCTCTCCGCGCCTTGTATCTCAGCAGACAACAGACCCAACTTTCCTTTTTGCTTTTGAACGTTTAAATGTTATTGGTTCCATTGAAAAGTGCGGGAAGATCTGTATTGAAAAGAAATCCGTTGACCAGTCACCTATATAAGTGAAAGCGTCTCTATTGTTAGGACTCTCTGTCAAAGCTCAGCTCTCGAAGCATAAACAACCAGCAAGGTGTTCTCTTGCACGTCGCTCGCCGATGCTGGACTTATATTTTTAAAAGAGAAAATAGGATCTCTTAGCAATGTCCTGCTGCGATATTGATACCGTGTCTTCGACCCCACAGAGGAAGGTAAAGCTTCAGGTTTTCAGAGTCGTCAATGACCGCGCAGTGTAAGGTAAATTGTATCTATTAAGTAACTTCGGGAATTAATTCTTACCCAAGTAAAGCGATCGCAGTTACCAGTCAAAATTCGTAGAAAGTTTATTATTTGTATTTTTGAATTCCATTTTTTAATGATCAGACTTAAAGTAGACAGTAGTTATATATCTGAACAGCTCATAAACTAAAAAAAGAAAATAATCGAAGGAAATTGGTCCTTTCGAAAAAGAATCTACATGCCTCCAGATTGATGGAGAGAATGAGTTGTTTTTCAGATATATAATACCCGTTTAATTTCGCAAGCTTGTAGAACACGGTTAGGTTGAATAGAAAACGTTCCCATCCGGTACACAAGAACGAATTATTTACATGCTATGTCTGAATCAAGCTAGGCTCCATAGATCCTCTTAACCCTATGTACGTTAAATTCAGGACAGGAACGCCTTCTTACTATTACCTCTGTGAATTCGTAAACTAGTGTAATTTTGAGAGCATTAATTTTTCTGTTTGATTAAGTAACTAGACCGAACTAGGAAATTAGAGAAAATACCCTGCTGAGATACTTTTTCGTGGCAACCTCGATCCATCCAGAAGAAGCAGATTAATATTGTTATTCATTATCTATATATCAATAAACTTATTTTTTGTTATATTTAAATATGAGTTCATATAAATATTGAAATAGAGTAACCTGCTCCTGGTATGTTCACGAACTTCTAAAGCGTACATGCAAAATCCAAAAGCGTAATCTTCGGTTCTTTACCTGTGCGATTCCTGATTATTATTATTACTATTATTCGGAAGGAGATAGTAAAAACCTTCACTGAAAATAGAAACCGAGCATCTTATTGATGCCACCAGACGCTTCAGTGTCATTAATTTAATTAATTTTATGTTTTTTCTTGGTCTCCGTATTCCATGTACCGCGACGTTTAGAATTCAGGGCCATTATCTACCCTACAGACACAGCCGTAATTTATTTCTAAGAATCACAAATAAGACGGTACGGAAGTAAACGAATACGTAGTTGTTATCCTACCCCTTAAAATTACATACGGGCGTAAGGGAAAGCAACAAAACAGAGAGAAAGAAGGAAAAACAGTCCTTACTTTGCAAGTGAAAATATTTTTCAGAAAAACTGCAGAAGTAGGGGTACATCAGTTTCCTAAAAATCGACATTGAAGGGTCTGCCTAAAAAAAAAGGCACATTCTTCTCGGAAATGATAGAACTGTTAGAAACAACTACTGACGCCTATTGAAGCAATGTTAAATACCCTAAGGAAAAATGGCTTCAGCAAAGGTTGGTTGGCAAAACCCTGGGTCGAAGAGTGTACAGACGGATGTAGTGTCATGCTACACTCAAGTGCTGGTGTGTGTGTGCTATGTTGTTAAAAGATTTTCCAGTTTAATTATATGGTATCTTTGGAGCTTGCGGTGATGCGACTGAATCCATAGCAAGTGAAAACCATTTATTTACTTTTTTTAAAATTTCTGTAGGCACTTTACACGCAATCCACGAGAAGCCAGTGTCAGCTAGAATCATGTCCTGTAAAGTATGAAATGACAATGGAAAATAATGGTAGGATACTGTCAGTTCTGTGGGTTGCGTCCAGTGTCTGCGGTGTAGAATGACTTTCAAAGTGTTACATTCACATTTTCTTGAAGTTTTAGTGGACGCATCTAGATTGGCGTGAAAGAGCGAGATTTGAAGATTTGGCAAATTTTTATATACAAGGTTTGTAGAAAACGCTGCACTTATATGCAACGCTTTCGAAGAAATGAAAAAAAAAAAAATGGTTGTTTCTTCACAGCAGAAATCTATCCTTTCCCGAAACTCAAAGATTAATTAAAAAACCTGCCAGCATCACGAGCCTGAATACATATCTAGGATCATATTAGCAACTTGCTATTCTGCCAGCCACACTATGCTCTTCAGAAGAGCTGAACTTGTAATGGTTGAGAGGGTCACAATAAATCCTAACCAGTTCATTCAAACTTTAGTGAATTCACTTCAACGAAAAAGGCATGACAGGCCCGTGGGTAGAGCCATGGCAGATGTAATAGAGTCAAGTCGAACATCTTACGTGCAACTGCTGGATGAAATGTCTGTCTTGAACACCGACATGGAAATCATCTGGCATTGTGAGATACGGAGAAAATGAAGCAAGTCCAAACATGTCAAACGGAATTCTGATGATATGTTTTTACTGAGGTGCGGTCGAGTAAATCGCAGGTAACTGGCGAAATTAGTATGTTCAGTAAATATTTTACTTGTGAGCACAGCATTTTGTGAGACAGGGATCGAGTTAAATTAATCTAATATTAACGGATATTAGAAATAGAATGAATGTGAAACATCTGATCTCACGTTCGATCAATCGTTGGTCCTCCAGTCAGAATGTGGAATCCTGCGCGAAAGGTCAAAGCAATGTAAGCTTGAAAATGATGCGTACAATTCAATTTAAAAACTACTGTAGAAGAAAGTGATTATTATTATGGAGAAAGTGTCTTGTGTTACAGTGACGCTTGTAAATATATTTACTAAGTAAGAACCAAGAACTATATTCTAATTGAAGTATCGTGTAATGAAACTAAACGTTCTGGTTTTAAAGAGATTTATAATGATCTGTATGTATTAAATTGTTATCATACACACACTGTGAATTATTTACACAATGTAAATTATTTATACCCTGTAGTTACTATCTTTAAAAATATTAATGTAAAGTTGGATAGTAAAAAACTTTGGTAAACTTTATTTTTATATGGGCCACCAATCTAGTAACTCTGGACTTTGGCCCGTCACGATTTGCCTTTAGCTGTTAAAATCAACACCCATGCCCCTGCCGGGACTCGAACCCGGGACCTTTGAGCCGATGGCCTACCGCCACAGACTGCTCGGCAAAAGTTGGATAGTAATAACTATTATAACTATTGATGTTTTTGGAAGAAAGGCGCACATAAATCCTACAATTTTTTTTTTTTTGTAAATTATAATACCGTTTCGATAAGAACTTTCATTCCTTTTAAACACTGATTAAAATAAATGAAAAGTACATGGTCCATAACAAATTACACGGTACATGAATTAAAGGATACGATTTGCTGTCTGTTGCGTGGATTGCGTTCTCTTATTCTCTCCAGCACCTTTCTTCGGCTAATTTCTTTCTCCCTCACGGAGGATATGTTCTTCAGATCATCTTTGGTAACTTTGAAAACGCCTTCATACTGAGATAACCTGTCAACGACTTTAGTTTCTAATCGTCGTACATGGGCATCTCTAAATTCATAAATGATATAAGAGAAATATAACCATTAGATTACATAGGGAGAACATAAATTATACATCTACATAGTAAATACAAAAGGAAAAGAACATGAAGAGAATTAAATCCCTGAAATTGCTTACACATAAAAATTAAAAGTATGGTATTCAAGAAATAATTCCATATGAAAACTAGTCATAGTTTCTAAGCTCTAGAAGTGTACGGCATGTTTTAAAGAGCCTATCACTCCTGTCACTGTAGACTCTAGGTCACTTTCTATAGTTTCAGTTAAGGCTGGAAATAAATGTTTAAATTATGAGTTTTAAACACAGTATTTATCACTTAAAAAGAAGAAAAATACTTGAAGAAGTTTCGTTTCTTTTATATTTATTCTTCTTTTGTTTTACTTATTTCCCGCATCTTCGAGTTCTTACAATTACAAACTTGGCGATTTTGATCTCATCTTTTATCAGAAACTATTTCTACAGTACGGAATTAACAAAGGAAAAAACGATTCATATGAATTTTGAATCTGTGAACTATCAATTATTATTATTATGAACCATATTTTTCTTCTGAAATGCATGTTGATATAAGCAGCAAAGAAAATATTATTCGTTTTATCCCACCGTGAAATAGTGTTCTATACAATCCTTTAAAGTAATTGTATAGTAAAGGAGGGGTGGCAATAAGAAGCTTAATCCGCCCTCGATGATCTATAATGTCGACATATACGATATGGCTTTAGTTTCATTAGTAAATATAGAAAAGACAAGGGTTTTGACAACACAAACATGTTATTTCATTTAATTCCTATTTATCAAAATTCCTGTTTGTTTTTTCCCCCTCTCTCTCTCTTTCTTCTGACATTTGTCACTCTAATTTGCACGTGTAAATGCCACAGTTTTGTACAACCACCGAAGAAGCAAAAGAATCGCGACGAGTCACCTCAGTAAGATGGATTGTACAAGCTTCAAATGCTTACAGAAATCATTTCAAAAGTTCTTTAGTCCATAGGGTTCCACATTGCACTGCATTTAGACCACTTACAAGTAAACCTATCGACACCTCAGAGAATTTTCGTGATAAAATTTCGCAGAAGCGTAGAGACCATCAGGAAACGTTCGTTTAAATAGGAAGGGAGTTGTGTAATATTATCTTGGGTTAAAATTTTATCAGAAATACATTTGGTGAAGTGAGCTTTGCCATAAATGTATTCATATGGCACATAATGAAATGTTACATTAGAATGGACTAGTAAATTAAAAATCTGCAAACACTCCTTTCTTTCTGAAACAGCTCAAGAAATTCATGTTAAGCCAACCAAAATTATGATGTTTTGTGCACTTTTCTTCGTCAGTTGCCTTTACTCTCAGAATTACGTTTGCCATGCAAATTCGCATTGTACGGCGGATTGGTGGGATCTAACAACCTTACCTTAAATATGTACTAAGGTCACATTATGGTGCAACCTCTGCTTCTGCTGAGCTAAACAATTCGCCATAAGTTTGGCTAATTCTTTTATTTTTCAATTTGCCTGTCATCTAGCGACATCAATAACAAACATACAAAGAGAATGTGTTCCAAATGTATTGAACAAGTGTTCCAAATGATTCAATCTATTTTCACACAACATTCACTTGTCTCTATCGCTTACAACAACGTTATGTTAAAACTAACTTCAACAACGCTTTTCTGATAAAATTTTAGTCAAAACTGATATATCACACAAAATACTCTTCCGTTTGAATGCATTTATGGCTTTTAGGCATCTACGACTCAGGTCGGGATAGGGGAGAGGAAAGGATGTGGGAAGAAATCAGCTAGAGCCCGGAAGCACCATTTTGGCCTTTACCTAGTGTGACTGAGGAAAACCTCAGTCAGGATGATCGACCACTGGGATCGAACCCAAGACCTCCGAAATGCGAAAACAAAAGTTTAGGGTAGGAAGATGGACGAGTTCAAGATGGCAGTCAGATAGTACCCTTCATAGATAGCGATTACTACCCTTTACTCATTGGTAGGCAGTAGGTTTTCGTTTTTTAACTGTTATACATATTGTATATATAAAACATTATACTAATGTTACACTAGACTGGCCATTGAAGAATAATATTTAACTATGGGAATCTGTCCACTCAAGCAAGTTAAATTGTATAAACTTGTAACTTACCGGTCCTTGAAAGATTTTCCTTGTAGTTTGTCGGTCCGTGAGTATCAAAAGGTTGTAAAATGCTGGTCTAGACTGATGATTTTTCTATAACAATCTGTTGCCGTCTTCGGGTATTTTAATACAGAGCAATCGAATATGTAATAACGCGTGTTTTTAGTTTTAAATTATGCTGTTCGCGTATGTATGCACAATGAAATATTTAAGATACTAACTGATTTACCCGCCTGTTGGTGCGGGGTGAATAAAAATAGATCTGTCCCCATACGTCGGGGGACTGCGCCCCATTTTTGGGCCGCCATTTTGAATTCAAGATGGCAACTTTTTCAAAATGTTTTAATATTTTCTTAAACTACTCTTGATAATACACCTTCATACCAAACGGTGTGGAAAATGGTTTGTTGGCGGTCATTTTGAATCCAAGATGGCGACTGATAGATAACTTCCCACACGGGTCCAATATCTTATCATGTGCGAAAAATCCTTCCAATCAGTCAAGCCGTTTAGGCGTGATGAAAACACCAACACAGGCACATTCATTTATAAATATATATATACAGATGCTTATCAGAATAATGGAAACACCTGAACGAAAGTGCAACTTACCAGATTAATATGGTGTCGGGCCACCTTTCGCCTTCAGAACAGCCTTGATGCGACGTGGGATGGAGGCATAGAGGTCGTGAATGGTAGCAAGTGGAATATTACACCATTCCTCGTGCAGGGCATCGGCCAGTTCTGTGAGAGAGGATGGAGGTGGAAATCGTCGCCGGAGTCGTGTTTCCAAGATGGACCACAGATGTTCAATTATGTTGAGATCTGGGGATTGGGCGGGCCAGGGGAGGTGTTGAACTTCATCCCGATGTTCCTCAAACCACGCTGCAACAACTCCAGCTGTGTGAATGGGTGCATTATCATAATGGAATATGGCGTCATTGTCCGGGAACAACATCCGGACCATAGGATGCAAGTGGTCTAAAATTGCGACATAATCGTTGGCAGTGATGCGTCCGCGAAGTGTGACCACAGGACCCAATGAAAACCATGATATTGCGGCCCACAGCATCACCGTGCCGCCGCCATGTTTCACAGTTGGGCGGGGACACTGCAGATCATACGCTTCTTTGGGCGTTCTCCACACATAAACACGGCCCTTGGTTTGGAATAGGGTGAATGGTGACTCATCCGACCATACCACACGTTTCCAGTCGTCAACGGTCCAAGTTGCATGGTCGCGGCACCATTTGCGGCGTGCTAAAGCGTTCTGGTCCCTGATGAGAGGTTTGGCCCGTGCAACACGACCCCGTAAGTTCATGTCATGTAATTCGCGGCGGACTGTGATTGTCGAAACAGGTTGGGGGATGTGCTGATTGAGTTCCTCCGTCACTTGCGCCGCAGTGGCACGACGGTTCCGCGTGACAATGCGCTTTAATACCCGGTGTGCCCTGTCACTGATGCTTTTCTTCCGCCCACTGTTCCGCTTCCCCGATGTGGTTTTCCCGTGTGTTGTGTAGGCCGTCATCACCTTCGACACTGTCCCTGGCGACACACCTAACACACTAGCAACTGCCGTCACACTCACTCCACATATCCGCGCACCAACAATAAGCATCTGTATATATATATATATATATATATATACATGAGCTCCTGCGTAGCCTAGTCGGTAGCGCGCTCGACTTCAGTGCGAGCGGTCCCGGGTTCGATTTCCGATGGGGGCTCAAAAATGTCGGTGTTGACCCAGCATCGTGAGGACAATTGGGAAGCTGCTGTGAATAAAAGACAGTGGCGATCACAGTGAGAGCTTCGGCTCTCCTCTCCCAACCCGTCTGGTCAGCGTGGGAGCAGTAGACCAACTCCTCCCTTCGGGGAGAGGCGTCATCCACTAGTGGATTGAATATGGCTGTGATTTATTATTATATTTTATATATATATATATATATACATATTATACCGGTAGATGTGAAATGCGCAAATACAGTATATTTACATTTAAACACAAAAGACATTGGAAATTTGAATTCAAAAGAAAGCCTCATTTTACGAAAACATTACTAAATGAGCTGTTTTGTATCTTGTCTAGTGGAAATTACATGAACTACTGAATATGTATATTACATGAATGATTGTACAAATTGTAATAAAAACATTTTAAACTGATACTGTGTGTTTAATTAACCTACTATTAAGGTCTGTGTATGTCTAAAGTGAAGGGGTAGTGTGTGGTATGTTACTGTTTACGTGGCCCAAGTATGTCATTAATGAAGAGAGTCCAAGATTTGTGCAAGTTCCCATAGTTGGTATTCAATTCCGGTTTATTTTGAAGTATGTACCAGGCCTCCAAAACAGATCCCTCCAAGTTACAGGTGGCAATATAAATTACCCCTGAAGACGCAATATTATGATGTCCCCGATCTCAAGTGTTTGGAAAGGGCGGATACCGAAATCTCGGAGTTACAAGTCCCTTTCGGTTCGCTAATTGGTACAAACAGACACCGCTTGTGATTGTGAACTCTTGTATACTGTGTATGATTCTTCGAACAAATTGTACAGTAGGTGCGCACAATGCTGTGGTTATGCCGTTTTTACTGAACATTTTTTGTAATTGTGTAATTCTAGTGAAGATAGACGTTCTAACATACTGTATTTGGAATAACCTTTATTTTGAATGCATGTTTTATTGATTGTTGATGGTGGTGTTTTACGCCAGAACCCTTGCTGGTTGTATGAATAACCATTATTTATGACTATAGAGAAAATGTACTTAATTTCAGTGTCTAAATCTAGGGATCGGAACAAAGTTTATAAAAAGTAAGTAAGTAAATGAGAAAGAAAGTAAAAAAGAAAACTGGGATCATTTACGATATTACAATCGGTCTTATAAATTCATGTTGGCAGATGCTGGAGACTTCTCTCGGAAAGCGGTGCACCAGGATACGTACAATGTACCTTGACGTCACATTTGTTTGCATTCCATTGTCACCAGATGACGCATCGTAGCCTGCCTATTCTCGATTATACTCTTTCGTCTTCACAGCTACCCTGTGAGTTTCACCTTTAACCACACGACGAAGTCAACTGGACTAAGCGAATTATTGGGGATTATGATTTCTTTAGACGTGTTTTGTACGCAAGTGTACGCAAGAACTCTCCTTTAACCTTTCTCTGACACCTACCTAGAGTAATTTTAAAATGGTGTAGTTTTTTGAAGAAGCTCGATTGGAACGTGAGAACAGCTTCCTTTTAACGACGTATCTACGTAGACATAAGCTGAAGTTTAATATTCACACTTCAAGTATTACCTGTAATCACCAATTCCTGAAAATGTTTCACCCAGTTCAGTAAGGCCACTTTTTAAGGTTTTGTTCACGCATTCCGCTTCTCCATAATCGCTCACTACCTTTGCCAGTTCATCACCTGTGTCACGAACTCTGTAATTAAAGAAATAAAATTACATGAGAAATGTTTTCTACGGTTCGAAAGGGTCAATATACAGTTTATAATCTTTCTAACCAATATATGTCCCAGATGTTCTTGTACCTATATATTTTTCTCTTCTCGAAAGTGTCCACGTAATATTTTAAGTTCTCGCCGAAGTTCGACTGTCAATCAGATACGACTTAATTTATCTGCTGAACATAGAGGTTCCAAACGAAACTTCAGGGCAGTACAAAACCAATAATGGTAACTGACAAGCAACCCCTAAAAATGACTCTAATAAACTATTAAGTTATTCAGTGCCAGTAACATATTCATTTTTCATTTCTACTCACTTATTGTCAACTTTGGTCAATTTTATTTTCTATGGGCCAGTCTAGTAACTTTTTGACTTCGGCCCGTCACGATTCGACCATTTACACCCAGTTAATATCCACAAACATCCATGTGTCCCTGCCAGGATTCGAACCCGGGACCTTCGAGTCGTTGGCCTAACGACTTAGAGACCGCACGGCTACCCGGTCGGCACTCACTTATTGTAAAATTCATTTTTCCGAATATACAGAAAACACAGATCTTCTCAGCTCCCGCTGGCTATTCTATTTATACTATACAAGCCTCAGCGGTCATGAGGTCTGAGGCGTTAGGGTAGCGTTCAGGAAGTTTTGCCTTCGAATTCCGCTTGGAGCATGCATGTTTATGGATTTTAGAAGCATTGTACTTACATAATTACACGGGCCAAAGCTCAGTCAATTAAATGGCCCAAACGAAATGATGTTAATTAAAGCATTTATCAACTTAAGCTTTGTAAGTGCATTTAAATGAATAGTAGAGAGTATTTTAATAATTTTTAAGTTAAAAAAAAGTCGTACGACTTCCCCGAAATCTTGTATTTTATTTTTAATTTATAAATTATACGCTTCTTCATTTTCTTTTTACATTTTTTATATCTTCTCGCGAGCCTAATTTGTGTCACGATCTGTGGTTGGGAACCGCTGCATTCGAACACCTTCGCGCTCAAGTCTGCTCCAAATGGATAAGAGTTCGATGGCTATCGAGGAGCTTCCCATAAAGATCTATTCAGGTTTCATACAGGGTCTGCTACGGCTATTACGATACAACGAAAATGTGGGGCGATTCTGATACAGCAGAAAAAAGTCATGTTTAAATAAACAGTAAATAGATGGAGAAAGCAGTCTGAGATGCTATAATTATCCAACATTGATAAACAATATTTATTGTTGCACTAAAAAAGTAGTTTTCCATAAATGAAATAGTTTTTCTAAAGCATCAGTTTTATAGTTTTACAGTTAGGACAAGGTGTATCACAATTTTCTACGCCAGAATTATACGTTTCCATCAACTTATCAGTAAATTGTCGCTACGTTCTTAAACAACAATTTTCTTTAAGTACAACTGGCGTTTCATTCGATACGATAACTTGGGTGATATTTACTGCAAGTAGGTGAAATGATTACAGGTGATAGTCACAAGATCATAGCTGTCTCGTTGTATTCCCATGGACTTTACATGTGTTGTTGCTGTGCAATTCTTCATGAATTACAATAGCCTCATGAGTGTCTCATAATAACCCCACACGAGAGGTTATTCTGATACATTTTAATTTTTTTTAAAACACAACTGGCAATTTTGTCACGTAAGTTTAAATCCTCATACAATTTTCTACTTTACGGTATTTTTTGACCAGTTAAGCTGTATTCAGAGAAAAGTTACAGCAAAAATTTTTGTTTTCTATCTCACAATGGGCCCCACTTAGACCCTATAGATGGAAAGATGGAATTTTGGGGAGGTAGAAAATCTTTTATTCTCCATATTTCTCCATGGAGACTTCTCATCCGAAGCTCTGTTTCAACAGACCATAACTGAAAGGCAACAGTCTTAACCAGTTTCTACTCACACCAAATTGATTTCAAATAATGTATTTAATTCGTGTTAATGGTAGACTCCAATTTCTTTACAGCAAATGCTAATATTTAGCCATTTTTATCCTCAACGTTTTATACCCTACTTCAGTTACTTTTCCGAAGAAGCGAAACACCAATATTTATTACGAAAATATAGAAAGAAAACAAAGTAATAATAATAATAATAATAATAATAATAATTAAAAAAAAGAACTATAGCCAGAGAAGAGATGAGAAAAAAATTGTTACCCCTACACAACACTATGAAACTATCCTATTTTTGGTTTCAATCAGAGTTGCCAAATCCCTACGAAAACTATTGAATTGTCTCTGTACATGAAAAAAAAAAAAAAAAGCACACAAAATGTATTTACGTGACAATGCATAACTTGTTGTATTCTGTTCGTGACGAGAAAAAAGCTAAAATTTTGAGAGCAATGAATCAATGAAACGAGGCCAAGCTTCATGCAATTTGCTCAGATTTACTTTGTATTTCTCTATGAGTAAATGTTTACAATTGCCAAAAATATAAGAACTGGGATCTCTTTCATGTTCATTGACCTTGATAGACAAATTTTGCTTAGTCATCCCGATATATCTTTTCTTACAATCACATGTGACTTCCTATAAAAATGACAATTGCAGGGGGACGGGGTAATCCCTTGAAGCCGGAGTTAAATTGTGTTTTAAAGACCTTCTTTACTTTGTGCACACGTGAACGCTAACAAATTTAGTATTTTCGCTTTTAACGAGTTTTAAGGTACGTTGGCAATGTTGTAACTTAAGCTAGCTATATATATATATATATATATATATATAAAGATAGACTTTGATCCACAAGAATAACTTATTTAAAGTAATTTAGCAACAGGCTAGGTGCGCTAGTAGGCTATCAATTGGGAAATTACTTACGTTTGAAACCTCAGAGTCTTCAATGTCATATTACACACTAAAAAAAAAAAAGTTTCAGACAATGTTGAAGTGTAAGACGTAAAACAAAAAAAAAAAAAAGTAAAATTTTAAAGAGTTAAATCTATTTACAGAGAAATCAAAACATGATTTGTGTGTGTCGTGAACAGTTGATAACAGAGTTGTTACATGCAAAGAGGCTCTTGTTTAATTTGGTATGTTATGCGTTCATATAGTAGTTGTGAAGTACATACAAAGTTTTATTGAAAATAACTATGTCTAACTAAAATTGCATAAAATTTAGTTATATAAGAGTAATTTCATAGGAGCTATGCTTTTGTGAATCTTGAAGATGTCTATTTATTTTTGTTCAATAAAGTATTTAAAAATGGAGACCAAATTTTATTCAAGTTACCCCTATCTGCATTCAGAGCGTGATCTTTAGTTACGAATGTGAGAACTTGAATGATGGACAATGTGGAATGGGGTTATATTGTGTTTTGATTGATTTAAAAAAATCTTATGAAAATCTCTAATCAAACACACATGAATTCTCTATTTTACAAAACAGAATTTACAACGAAACATTTAATGACAAACAGAGGCTGCAACCAAGAAAGAAAGAAAAAGTGTAGGTTCACAAAGTTAGGTTAACGATCGATTTTTGTGTTCGTCGTCCAGTTTAGCTAATATCGTTTGTACATTGAAACCTAGTAAAGAAAATATCGATTTTTACACATAACTCAAACATGAGAAAGGATTTATTTTTATTTTTTACCTTGCAACCTTCCTGGTATATGCGGAAAATGCACCGCAAAGTTCGGCAAACTGTTTCTCTACAAATGTTATTCTGTCCTGAAGAAATTTGAATTCTTGCTCCCTGAAAGAAAAAAAAAAAAATGTTGTTTGAGTAAATTCAAGTAAATCACTGTTTGAAATCAACAGTTGTTACTAAAGACATAAACTGATACGTTCAATCTTAACTGCAGTCAAAATAGCATCATTTTACAAGCTGCACAATTTCCTGATTAACTTTTATCCTGTTTAAAGAATAAAGACTGCATGGGATGTCAGAATGACTCTGCTTTCGACACTGCCAGAGTTGGGTTGGTTCAACTGAGGTTAGATGAATACATCATGTACACACACATTTGATCGCGATTCCAGAGCTTAGTTGGTAAAGCAACCGACCAGGGTTCGATCCCCCACCAACGGCGACAAATTTCCCTACGCATCTTTAAAAAACAACGCGGTTTACAATACCTAAACACTTTGCTAAGCTTCAATAAAAAGTCTACCCTTTAGCTGAAACACAAACCCACAAAAATATTATAATTTTGGAATTTCACTGATTACTTTGAAAGAAATCATGTTTGAAATATGTACTTATTATAAACAGACAATTCGCAAATAAAGTATTACAGTGGAACATGTAAATAATACGCAATGACATTTTTTAAAAAAATTCAACAACCACCCAGTCCAAGTATCTTGTACATTATTGGTATTTCACAAGAATAAAAAAAAGAAGATAATTTCTTTAACACATTGAAAAAATCCGGTCAGCAGTGGGAATTGAACTCACGACCTCCGCCTTGCCGGGGCAGTGCTCTTATCAACTGTGGACAGGTTCACCTCTTTCGTGAGTTTCTCTCATAAATTATAGATTTCCTTGAGTCTTCCAGAATTATAAAATTCTCTGAGTATTTCACGATTTCCAGGGTGGTAGACACCCTGAAGTTGACAGAAGTGATGCTTACAGAAGCCATTTCTACTGTGTGATGGGTGGTGAAGGGTACTTATTCATAACATTTCATAGGGATAATTATTACTTTATTTGCGAATCTTCCTTTTAGAAAAAGTGAAAGTTTAATACGAGATTACTTCCAAAGTAATCAGAGAAAATTCCAAAATAACATTACTGTAAATAGAAGCAGAATATCTTTTAAACAATGTATCACAGGACTCATGCTGACATTTAATAAAACTGAAGATTCTGCTCCTAGACTACTGAGAATGGGGCAACGTCCTTAAATTTATTAGAATAATTCGTTCCTCTCAAAATTAAATTAACATGTTGTAATGGAACTTCATTTATTTTGTGTTAATTGTTTTCTTTATTCTTTGCTTTTATGTACTTAATGTATGTAAAATACAAAATATTTTACTGTATACTACTAGCTCTATACGTGTAAGGGAGTGAACAAACACAGCCGGGGGTACAAGAATATAAGTGGTAAGTAAATATTGAATTTTGTTTTTTAAGCTTAAATCCGCTGTTTGCTCATAGATGGCGTTCGTGAGTGTATGAAGCTACCACGGGCAAGCCAGACCTATTGTGTGGATGAGTTGGACCTCTGGCAACACGAATCAGTGCACATAATCAGCAAGTGCAGACAACAAGACACAGTGTGCCGTTGGTAAGCATGGCTAGTTTTGTGCCATAAAAAGAGCATATGCGGGAAGCTCTGCTTTTCTGCTTCCATTTGAAGAAATCGGCTGCCGACGCACATCGAATGCTTGTGGAGGCCTATGGTGACAGTGCTTTATCGGAAACAACGTGCCGAGATTGGTTTCGTCGGTTCAAAGACGGCAATTTTGACCTGAGTGACAAGAAGAGTGAAAATGGGCCCAGGAAGTTTGAGGACCATCAATTGCAGGCGCTGTTGGACGTTACTCAAGCAGCCATTTCCATGCGTCTACGTGCCATGGGAAAGGTTCAGAAGATCGGAAAATGGGTGCCGCATGAATTGACCGATCGGCAGCTGGAGAGACGCCAACACACATGCGAAATGTTGCTCGCCAGACAAAGAAGAAAGTCGTTCCTGCATCGGATTGTGACGGGCGATGAAAAGTTGATATATTTCGCGAATCCGAAACATCAGAACTCGTGGGTTGATCCCGGCCAACCATCAACATCTTCCTCGAGACCAAATCGATTCGGACGGAAGACGATGCTGTGTGTTTGGTGGAATCAACAGGGTATCGTCTACTTTGAGCTGTTGCAACCGGGTCAAACTGTCAATGCCCACCGCTACCACCAACAGTATCAACCAAGACATGACAAGCTGATATTCCTCCACGTCAACGCACACGTCAAAAGTGGTCCAAAGCTACTTGGAGACACTTAAGTGGGAGGTGCTACCCCATCCCGCTTATTCACCAGACCTGGCCCCTACAGACTACCATCTGTTTGCGTCGATGGGCCACGCCCTCGCTGAGCAGCACTTCGATTCGTATGCAGACGTCCGAAAATTGCTTGATGAGTGGTTTGCCTCGAAAGAGAAGGACTTTTTTTTGGCGTGGTATCCACAAATTGCCCGAGAGGTGGGCAAAATGTGTAGCCAGCGAGGGAAAGTACTTTGAATAACTTGCTTTGTGCTTTCTATGAACACACCATGTGTTTTGCTGACTACAAAACAGCGGATTTAAGCTTATACACCTAGTATTAGTAGACAGACGAAGATCCTAATGGACGTTACGTCTTACAAAGGAGCGGAAAGTGACACTGACCATCAGATAATGATCACAAAAGTGAGGGAAAAGTTATGAATCGCGAACAGAGGAAGCAAAACAACTGAAATTCGAAGTTAAACGATTAGATGACTCGAGCGTAAAAGCAGACTACCAACTCGAAATCTCAAATATGTTTGAAATCTTAGCCGACTAAAATAGTAATAAAGATGAAATTAATAGTGAAATAGATGCAAGATGTGGGAGGCAATTCGTGAAGGGCGCAGCGAAGAAACGTGTAGGTGAGAAGAAACAGCAGGAAAACAAATCTTGGTTTAACAAAAAATGAAAATGGATCTTCGCATCTTTCATCAAACCAAGAAGCGTTATCGATCTTTGTGTGCAAATGGATTTACAAAATACGGAATATAGAAGTTATGATGAAGGTACAATATGTGTTATCAGATTTGTTTGTATTTGTGTGAGCTCACATTGATTATTATGGAAGGAGACAGGACACTTATGAGTCGAAATATTTTAACTGCGTAGCTGATTGTTGAATACATGGGAGTTGTCTATATCAGAAATAAAAGTTCCTATTTACCTACGTTACCAATGAAACATCTATTAGTTAGTCTGATGGTGCAGATTCGGAATAATTGCGCATTAGTGATGGGAATTCTTTAGTTATTTGACTATCCGTATACAGGGTGTTAGTTGAATCTCAAATTTCAGTTGTTTTTTTTCTTCAGGTTTTCCAGGTCTATTTTTCTACCCTTTTCAGGTCATTAATTTATATTATTTTTCTTCTTGCAAAAAAAAAAAAAAAAAAAAAAAAAAAAACTTATCAATTAAAAGATGAACATACTATTTTTTAAAGTCATTATAGAACATGAAAAAAATATTTATGTACTAGCTAAAATGTACGTTTTCGAGAGATATCAAACAAGAAAATAAAGTAGAATATTTCCTAGCAGAAGGCAGTTGAGAAAACTGTGCAATAACAAACAAACAGTACAACCTAAACGTATGATTCATATTTTATAACAAAATTATCAACGAAAAATTAGTTCACATCCGAAATTAACGAAATACAATTTACCTTCCTACATACTTAGTTGAAACTAACCAATGCAATAAGAGTTTAATTTATGTGCATGTAAAACCCAACTTCGAATCATAATTTAATTAACAAGTTACATTTTACTGCATATTCTTCTTGATGAGGAATGGTCAGTTAATTGATTTACACAAATGCATTTATATCCTGTATTATTAATTTACAATATTTTTCTTCTTGCAAACAAACAAAGTGTGTTTATTTTATCAAATACCTGACTAAGATAAAGTTGCCCAAACACAATAAATTAAAAATCAATTGAACTTAACCTCAACTATTATGACTCACCTAAAAGTAAGATTTTTAATGACGCCCTGTTAAGTAGTTGCTTCAATATGAATTGGTTAGGTCCTTCGGAACGGCTCTTGCTCCGTCTTCAGGCCATCGTAGAGGTGTAATTTAACTATGTCTGTATTTTTTTGAGAGATTACATTGTATGTAAAGTTTAATAAATGTCAGTTCAACCAAGCCATGACACCCATCATCTCAGATTTTAATGAAATTTGGCATATTTACTCCTTTTATTAAGTAACCACACCAATTTTTTTCTCTCTAACTTATTTAGTTTTCATTTTATAGCCAATTAAAATTTTGGAAGGTTGTCATTTTTCCTATTTCCGAAGCTGAAGAGGAAAGTTGGCCTTTTAGAGGATAAAAAATCATATCTTTCTTAATTATAACTTAATCTTCGTGAAAATTTTGATTATTATGAATGAAGATATGAGGAATTAAGAAAAAAATAAGAGAAACCTCCATCTAATGTTACAAAGCGAGGAAAAAACATTTTGTTACGATAACAATTTTATGATTTTTGTTGAAGAAAATATGGTATAACAAAGTCAAATATCAATAAAAGGGGACAGTATAATCAGAGAAAACTTTTCCCCTCTTTATTCTAGAGTTATGTTTTGTCATGCAAAAAAAGTACAATTAATGACTTTTTCATTCCTTCCTTTCTTATCTCAACTTTTACTCTGTCGAGTTTTATTTATTTATATATACATATGGTGATTCAGAACAAAGTACTCGGGATGTGACTCCTGACATCGAAACAAGAAAAAATGTTCCTATTAATATGGGTAAAACTCCGCTTAGTTTTGGAGATACAGCTTTTCCAACTTGGAACCCAAAATTGACGCCTCCAGTGTTAAGCAAATGAATAATTCTCGATAAATCAGAATCGATGCATTGATTGAAAACTTCCTTTGCGTAAATTTGTTTCTAACAAAATGATGACTATCAGGAGTGAAAACACGAGGTCACCGGTTGTAAGTGTTGCCAACCTGATATAACGTTTAATATTTTCAAATGGAACTATGTCGTCTTAATGGATATTTCGCATTCGCAAGTGATAAAAAAAAAACATACGTAAAGCACACATTTCAGTATTGCACACTATGGATCAGAGTCGAAAGATTTTCGGGATTTTATAGGGTACGGTAAAGTAATTTGGTGATATTTTTATATTAAATGACTGTTTGTATGAGGAAAATAACTTTTTTCCCCTTAAAAATATATTTATATATTGAAACCATCCTTTTAGGCAGTGTTTTCCACAAGTTTACTATGATACAACAAACACACCGTAACTGAAAAAAACAATGACAACAACACTAAAGCGAAAGGTTATTTGGTGATAATGGGTAGGTTATTTAGTGACATTATGGATTATTAACCAAAACTTTTCCTAACCAAATGCACATGAAACAAATGTATCACTATGATTCATTA